>OX369253.1:14532435-14634935 GCA_947284805.1 Coleophora flavipennella | reverse complement strand
GCCCGCCCCGCACCCGCCGCCATACGTCGCGTGCGCGCGCCACGCCGTCGAGTCGCTCATAAGCTCATTTTGCCCGGAGTTCGCGCGAGAGACGGAAGTAAAGTTTAAAAGTGTGAGTTGCAGCACATCAAGACAAGACTAAGAATATTACAATGTAAGTAAATTGATTCTTTTTTGCACGTATATCTTATTTATCTATGAATGAAATTAATACAAGGAGTAAGTAATAGTTCTGAACTGAATATGGCCGACGAGCACAAAAACCCACTCCTTTAGATATTATTGTTTATTAACTTGTGATTGTTGTAATTAGATACTTATTTTATTTCATTAATCCGTGACATGACAGTTTCCTTCGAGGGTACATACCTGTAAGTATTTGAGTTAGGTAGCTAATACCTAATAGTACCTACGCCAAGCAGAAAGACAGCATTATAGTATAGGAAAGGAACTCACTCATACGTACGTAAGACGTAAGTCTCGGGTAAGTCCTATGTGTGCGACGTGCGAGCGAGTGCTTTTCTCAGGTTTTGGTTGAGTTGCGTGCTTTATTTTTATGACGTTTTTACAAGCTTGCAATGTATGTAACTATGTAGGTATGTATGTTTGGGTGGAAATATAATATAAAAAATATACCGCCAACGAGCGTAGAAGCAGAAAGAGCTTTTTCAGCGTTCACCTATATATGTAATCGCGTACGAAGCTCACTCAATGACGACAGTTTAAACGCGCAAACATTCTTAAAATTTCATTATAAACAAAAATGAATCATGTACACTACAGCTGCCGTCGTTAGTGAGTTTCTTATGCGATTTAATTAACTAATTACTACAAAGTTAAATAATTACTGATTTCTCTTTCATAAATATAATTCAAGTACTTAATCATTTTCTTTGTTTTATTTGATCATATTTCTTAAACCTACTAAGAAAGAAAATCCATAAAACTAATGGTATTTGATAGAAAACATACATTTAAATAATAATATATTAGATATGATATTTTTGCATTTTTTTTACACTTAGAGTCAATGTAAACTTTACGTATCACAACTTTATACATTGACACTTTTGAGTACCGGAATTCCGGAATTCCGGTATTGAAATACTAAATATCTAAACCCAATTCCGGAATTGAAAAAGCGTCTGATATTCAAGCCCTATTTGCCACGTCCTTTGAATTCTCATAACACCCAGTAAGGTTGGCTGGAAGAGATCTCTTATAGAGATAAGTCTACCTTTGCATATGTCCTTTCTAACAAGGAAGGGTACCCAACTGTCCGACTCCGATTTGATTTATTTAGATATATGTTATAGAGTAGTCTAAAATAACGGACACGTATTTTTTTTAGCTGCACAAACTCATCCTGTTACGAGAAAATGGCCTTCAAAGTACTGAAAATGGACCAAACCTTCTAATTCCTGAGAAGAGATTTGTTAAAAAAAATGGATAATTTATTACTCGTTTCGTTATATGTTGGAGAACATGAATAAAGAATGTGGACGTGTTTTGTCATTTCACCACAAACAAATTTTTTATATATTTTTTTTTATATACAAACTCATTTTTTATATAAAAAAAGATCCCGGTAAAAGAAATTCTATACCTATTCTACCCAGAAAATTTTATTGCAAATCCGTTCAGCCTTTTCGGAGGAGTATGGAAACTAACACTGTGATATGATAATTTTATAACTACCTATATATATATAGATAGAAAGATGAGCGTTAAACTTGGTATGATTATAGTACTAATCCTGAAATAAAACAACAAATAACAAAAACCGGCTAAGTGTGAGTTGTACTCGCGCTAAGAGGTCCGAACTCAAAAAAAAAATGTAGCTCGCGTTGACACTTTTTGTTTGTCATGTGAATCAGGAATCGTTGTCATAGTTGTGTGGAGAGGTGTTGTAGTACGGAACCCTCAGAGCGCGAGTCCGACTTGCACTTGACCAGTTTTTTGTTTTAGGCTTGTCATACCAATTACAACTAAGTACCAAATATTTAAATTTAAAATTGAGACACTGCGGAAAACGTAGCGAAGACAGGCCTCCCACGCGGTGGACCGACGACCCAGATGAAGGGAAAAATGAAGGCTATGATTTCAGACGGGAAACTGTAGTTTTCATACTTTACCATAAATATGTTCCGTGGTCGGGTACTATTAATATATTTTTATACTTTTGATCCCGGAAAATCAATCCAAAGAACCCTTTGTTTTTCCTTCATTTGGGCTTATCGAATATCGTAGAGGTATATCTTGAAATTGATGTAGGCATAATAGGTATGCTAAAACTCATTTTAAATAATACGTCCAATGTACACCTACTTTCCGAAATTATCCCTTTTATTAAAAATTACCAATTTTAAAAATTACAAAATTACCACTTTTAAAAATTACCACTTTTAAAAATAACCACTATTAAAAAATACTACTTCTAAAAATTACCACTTTTAAAAATCAAAACTTTTTGAAATATACCATTTTTAAAAATTGCCACTGTTAAAATTACCACTTTTAAAAATTGAAATTTAAAAATTACTACTTTTTAAAATTACCACTTAAAAATTACCACTTTTAAAAATTACCAAATTAAAATTACCACTTTTAAAATTTTCCGAAACTTACCACAGGATATTAGAAATAGAGTGTTATACGAAGAAACCCAATCCCTACGCAAAGTCGCTGGCACCAGCTAATGCCCTCTTAATAAAAAAGGCCAAGTGCGTGTCGGCCCACGCGCAAAGTAGGGTTTCATAGTCTTATATAAGTAAATTGTATACCTTAAAAAACAAAGTTGTTTTTGCAATTGTTAAAGAACAATTTATAGTATGTAAAATATATGAACTTTTTAAAGACCCAGCTGGACATCTTAAGTTGATCGACTATTACTCAATTTGCCCTGTAAATTAATTGTATTATGTCCTACTATTTCCATTTTTTTAGATTTCCTGAAATAACGGTTTGACTGGGCGGGGGATACTTTAACAAAAACAAAGAACTCAACACACACTGTCTTTCTCTCTGCTCAACTTCCTTAACTAAATCCTCAACACAATAACAGACGTGTAAATAAGAAAACAATTCAATGGCATCATATTGTCGGACGCGGATGATTTGAAAACTTTTCAGCCTGTTTACACGTTTCGATGCAGAATTATTTTATATCTACTCTCATATCGTAACATTCGAATTACAATTGACGAACATTATAAACAGCATACCGAAATTTAAAAAATATTATAAGGTGCTACTTTATAGTGCCCGATATTTTGGTCAGCGCTTCTACTCCTTATACTAAACAACTTTCTCAAAGAAACCCATAGTCAATTCCTATTTCCTTTTCTAAACAGCTGATTAATTTATTGATTTAGGTATTTTCATTCTCGCATAACATCGCCAGTTCGGTCAGGCGGTAGCTACGGTAGCGGGGCGGCGGCGAAGGAGCGTGTGCGGAACACACAAACACAAACGGTAGCAAGCGCCGGCGGCGACCGTCAATCAAAACAAAGAAAGTGCCGACAAAGTCAAAGAAGCCGCGCCGGTTGATGAACCACTATCAGCTGATGATTTCAATACATTGTTGTTTTAAATTTTTGTTTTTTGACTATGGGTTTCTTTGGGAAAGTTGTTCAGTATCAGGAGTAGAAGCGCTGACCAAAATATCGGGCACTAATAAAGTAGCACCTTGTATAATCATATTATAACACTTATTCTCTGAAAAAAAGTGATACAATTTTTTTTTACCTTTGCGATACAAGACAAATCTAAATTAATATCACCAAAAAAGATTCCATCAATTATTTTTCTTCTATAAGTAATAAAACGCATATACGGGTTGCGCCATTTTTATAGCATTACAAATTACAATTTTAAATGTTTACATGTCTGTGACAGCGTCCGCTTTAGCGCATGCGCGGTGATATGCTGGGTTTTGGCGCTTTCATACGTTTTGTTTTACTAATTATTGTTTTTTTTCTCTTTTCATTTCAAAGATTCAAACCCAATGATGAAGTTGATTGATAAAGTAGTGAATAAATAACACATAACCAGGAATTAAAACACTCGTTTGATACTGTTAAAAGCCTCACCCAGGCTCTGTTTTAAACTTATACTCGGGTTTAATAGGTACTCCTCATTATATGCAACAGTTTCATTATAGTTATTTCTGCTACTGCCAAGTAATGAGAGCCATTGTAAGACGAGTGCACAATATACAGCACGAGAATAAGCATGATATTGTCGGTGACGGCATAACTGGTACATACCAGTACCTACATGTATGTACATACTCGTACACCGACACAGTAACTTTTGTACCTTTTGCAATAAAGTAACCAGAATTGAACACCTTTTACCAGTGACTCGATGGTGAATTCATAAAAAATGGCTCTTCAGTAAAGTTCACTAATAAAGGGTTTTCCAATAAGAGGTGTTATTTTTAATAGCCCGCTATTTCGGTAGATGTTACTTTTGACGCTGTCATTTTTTGACATTTGACAAGTAGAAACTACGTCAGTAATAAAAGTGGAACGATACACGCTTCAACAACGCATTGAAATTATTTAAATTCACTATAATAAATAATAAATAAATAAATAAAATAAATATTCTGGGACAAATCACACATGGTCATCTGGCCCCAAAGTAGGATTCCCTGTGTTATGGGAACCAGAGACTGATATACATACTTAAATACGTTTAAATACATACATATACACCCAGACACAGAGCAAACAAATCTGTTCATCACACAAATGTTTGCCCTAGGTGGGGATCGAACCCACAACTCTCGGATCAGTAGTCAAGAGCACTAACCACTGAGCCACCGAGTCAGTCATAAAAATGGTGAAAATTTGGCAGAGACGGTTCGTAAAACTCGAACATTTTTGGGTCGTCGTGAAGCATCTTGTCGGACCGCAATACAGAAATTGGTGGAAAAATTCGAGCTATTGGGACAAGTTAGTGATGTGAAGAATAAAACCCGTGCACGTCGCTCAAGAACAGCCGAGAATAATGCTGCTGTAGCCGAAAGTGTTGAAGAAAACCCAGGTTTGTCCATTCCTCGTCGTTCTTTGGAATTAGGCATACCACAAACGTCATTACACCGTATTTTGCATAAAGATTTGGGTCTTAAGGCTTTTAAAGTTCAGTTAACACAAGAATCATCAACAACGTCGTGTCTTTGCTGATTGGGTCGTTGAAATGCATGAAAATGATCCGGAATTCCATCGAAAAATCATCTTGAGTGATAAAGCCCATTTCCACCTCGGTGGCTTCGTCAACAAGCAAAATTGTCGCATCTGGGGCTCGGAAAACCCAAGATTTATTGTTGAAAAGCCTCTCTATCCTGAACGTGTGACTGTTTGGTGCGGTTTATGGTCCGGCGGAGTCATTGGACCTTACTTTTTCGAAAACGAGGCTGGAGCAACAGTTACGGTGAATGGATTGCGCTATCGAGAGATGATTAATGATTTATTATGGCCGGAATTGGATGGTATTGATCTGGACAACGTTTACTTTCAACAAGACGGCGCTACGTGCCACACAAGCAACGAAACCATTGATCTTTTGCGGGAAAAGTTTCCGGACCGTGTTATCTCTCGAGAGGTGATCACAATTGGCCACCGAGATCTTGTGATTTAACACCTTGCGACTTCTTCCTTTGGAGCCACGTGAAAGAGAAGGTCTACGCCAACAGCCCAGCGTCGATTCAAGACCTCAAAGTTGGAATTCGTGAGGCTATCGAGGACATAGGGTAGTCACTTTGCGATTTGGTTATAGAAAATTTCATGAAAAGGATATGGTCCTGTAAGCGTGGTAGTGGTGGTCATTTGCCCGATGTTATTTCCACTATTAACGGCATACCGTCTTCTTTATAATGAAATAAACATCCGATCATTTATATTAAAAAATGGCATTTTTCTTTGAATATCAAAATATAATCTCTTATTGGAAAACCCTTTATTAAAATTTTGTGTGAGTTCGCTAGTGAGCTAATAAAAAAATTAGAAGTATTTTTTTTGTTTATTTAGCAAGAAAAAGAAAGAAAAAGTTGTTTAGGTCCATTGACAAGAGGTCTTAAAAAACTGATAAAATCGTTATTCGGTACTCATAATAGTATTTTATCGGTACGTGTAAAAGAGCTCGACATCACAGTATTACAATATAGCGGCTTACAGTAGCGTAAACAATGTACTTACGCAGAGCAACGGAAGGGTACTTGCGGAGCAGTGGGCGGCGGAGCAGCTAGAGGGCAGCTAGACTACAGGCTAGTATGGGTTAGTAGCTACGCCGGTGGCGCATCATGCGACATCAAAGGGGTTGCGCTACTGTAAGCCATATCGTAATACTTTGTCGACGTTATGAAGGCTTACCGCACAATTTTTCGTGTCATTGGACTTGTGTTATTTATGTGATTGGCAAAGTTAGGTGTATTGCATTTCGCTTTCCGTTACGACCTATAAATCAATATCGGTTTCGGTAAAGGCGTAATGTTATCGTAGCATAAAAATGAATGATTAATGAGCACAATTCCTTCGAGCAATGAATGAGCAAATAGAAGGTTATGTGAACGTCCAAAAACTGACTATGGCGTCGAACGTCTATGGAAACTAACAGCGTCGATGGCGTAACGGTTACGGCCGCTACCTCCTGTCCGGGAGGTCATGGTTCGAATCCTGCCACGTACCAATGTGTTTTCGAATTTTGATTTCATATACGTTTATCCGACGCTCTTACGGTGAAGGAAAACATCGTGAGGAAACCTGCACACGCCTGCGAAGAAACTCGAAGGTTGTGTGTGAAGTCGACCAACCCGCACTGGGCCCGCGTGGTCGAGTAAGGCCCGATCGCTCTAATTCAGGGTAGGCACGAGCCCCTCGGTGGGGACGTATATGGGCTGACTATGGTATTTAGATGAAAATGCACTTATCCCGAATATCATATCAGCGAAGATTTCTCAGTATTTTTGTATTAAACCTTAAAAACTTATTACTGATCTAGTTAGCTAATAAAATCGTCTATTCTATCCATGTCAATTTAAACAAGATTAAATTGTTTATTTTATTGTTTTTTTAATGAAACCTGACACCAAAAAAATACAGAAACCTACGCTGAAAAAAATCTGTAGAATGACTCCAATAAACGATGCATAATTATAATTGACTAGCTTTTGCCCGCGGCTTCGCCCGCGTGGACATAGCTTTTATGACTCTTTTTGAGGGTGAGTTAATCAATCAATCAGCTCGCAAGCGTGGACATGAGTTTTCTCCAGGTACCTCAGGAACTGTATCTATTCGGATTAGCAGTCTTTGTTACTTCTCACCCCCTCAACGAATTCTATACAAAAAATACTTTAATCCGTTGCTCCGTTGCGATGCCACCGACTTGCGCGAGCGTAGAAAACAGTCAGGGTACACTTAATAGTAAATAATATCATTTTCCACCTCATCTCTTTGCTAAAAATCATTTTTTCGTAGTAAATAATATCATTTTCCACCTCATCTCTGTGCTAAAAATCATTTTTTCGGTACGATTTTAAATAACTTAACGAACAAAGAGTATTGTTTTAGTTTCCTCAGAAACTGCATCGGGCTATTTAATTCCCAGTGATACAGGCTACCTGCATGCCAAATTTCATCAAGATTGGTATAACACATTTACACATTTATAATATGAAGTAAGGATTGCTAAATCTTAAATAACATATAGAGCGTCGGTGGCAGAACGGTGAGGGCCACTACCTCCTGTCCGGAAGGCCGTGGTTCGAATTCTGCCACTTACCAATATCTATACGAATATCGATTTCATACTCGTATGTACGTTTATCCGACGCTCTTACAGTGAGAAAAACATCGTGAGGAAACCTGCACACGCCTGCGAAGAAACTCGAAGCTTATGTGTGAAGTCATTCAACCCGCAATGGGCCCGCGTGATCGTCTAAGGCCTGATCGACCTAACTCAGGGCAGGTCGAGCCCCTACACATACACCTATATCATTAAAAAACTTATTCAAATCATTGTATCAATCTATTAATAAAATTTCCTAAAAATATTATTATGGGTCAAATCCTCGAGTCGTATCACCTCCAAAGGAGCCCATGACGCACTTCTCGTTGCTGCGCTGTACGGCAATAGACAACCTTAGCAGCAGGTAGGACCCGAAGCGGGCGTCATATCTCCTCTCTCGAAGGCGACGGCCAATCTCCTTAATGAAGGCAAATGCCTCTGAGGGTTCAGCAGCCGGTTGTCTCACAGAGCAGCGGCACAAAGCAGTAACTTGCCTCCAAGACCGAGTACTTATTATGCTTCTATCACGCCGCAAATTGAGCAACAGTACCGTACGGGTGAGGTGTGAGGCAGAAAAAGTGGCGTCCCAAAGCAGGCACGTTCCTCTCTTCCATAGCACCTGTTTAAACCCTCCGGCCTTTTGCCATCAGATCAACTAAATCCATAATATTACATCTGGCCGAGACCAGTGCCCTCCGAGTGAGTTCAATAAGGAATTGGTGACGTGGGAATCTTCACAAACAACGACCGCAACTCAGTGAGTGATGGCCAATTGCCTCCACCGTGGACCCGCAAATGCATTGATGAGGTTCACAGATATTGATATTGCAGACGAAAAGCAACTGCCACACGCAAATAGTCGCCGTCAGAAGGGTTCCCATATCTGTGCCTCCTGTTAAAAGATGCTAAACACGATTTATGTGTTTTTAATTTTTTTACACAATTGGAATCTGTAAAAAAATACTTATCTGTTCGTCTATGAAACACATCGCTACGTTCCATATTTCCAGAGTTAGATTTGTGTAAAGTAGCGTATGCTAAAAAATACATAAAAGAAATCCACTCAAAAGTATGAAATAATATTTTAATGTTTTAATACAACTTATGCGCGTTTTATTATTCCTGCAGTGCCATCTATTGACATTCTGCTGCTATGATTATAATATGTGGTATGTGTAGCTAATATGTGGAAAACTCTATTGTTATTATTGTAAGTGTCGATAGATAATGTGTGTATATATATCCCTTATCCTCGATTTAAGAAATGAAATAAAATAATTTATTCTCAGGTACTATCCTAAGAGAAGAGAAGATGGTTGACCGATATTAATGAAATTTTGCAAATTATAAGCGAGAGGCACCTTTTTTTTCAAAAATTCAAGGTGCCTCACATAGGTATCTTCGAGTATATATATATATATATATATGTATTTAAAAGAAGTCGTGTTTGTTACACCATTTATAAACTCATTTATAAATTTTTGTTTTTTGGCATTTGTCTTCGTCCGGAATAGGATAATAAGTATTAAAATATCGTATTCATCAATAAAAAATATTATCAGTCAAAAATTAATGGGTTTAGGCTAGGGTAGGATAGTGTAGTGTACGTGTAGTGTAGTGTAGTTAGGGTAGGGTAGGATAGTGTAGTGAAGTGTAGGGTAGGATAGGGTAGGGTAGGGTGTGTAGGGTAGTGTAGTGTAAGGTGAAACGAAGTTCGCCGGGACAGCTAGTTATACATAAACTTTAAAATTATTTTTGAAGTTAGACGGGAATATCAGGATTTTTTCTGTCACGAAAATGCGTTACGGCCGCGTGGAGGGAGAAAGGCTGGCGGCGGCGGCGGAGAGAGGGCAACGGCAATAGAGAAAAGTTGAGATGGAGATATAAAGCAGGTACTTAGCCTGGGTTACCCTTCGTACGCACAAACTTCCTTTGTCCGTTGAAGTTTCCCTTCTACTATGTATCCCAGCACACATTTCTCATAACTGTGTAGTGTGTAAATGACTCACCTCACCCTACGTGACATATTGGTTACGACCCGAAGTCCCATCATCGCAACTTGATCAGTACAGGTTTTGGCATAAATTGCAAAATATCTCGAAAACAAATAAATAATTAATATTGAATGAAACCAACACACAAAAATCGGTGACTTTTAGACCTTTCATTTTTAATAATTGAACACATTATTTTTAAATTATTTAAAAGTGATCAAAAGTAACATGTAAAAACCGAGAATTGGGCGTTCGGTTTAAAAGTAACAGGTGCGTTGAACCCCGCATTGATTTGAACTTAAAATGAAAAGACTTACTTTTCATATTATTGAAACACGTATCAATCTGCTCGGATTGAGTGATCTTAGCACCTTAAGCGCAGCGCCGCACCGTGTATTTTCACGGCGCGCACCAGATAACGGCGCGGAGCCACATCTTTATCCGACGACACACGGTACCTACGGCGCCGCACTGTGTATTTTCACGGCGCGCACCAGATTACGGCGCGGCGCCACATCTTTATCCGAAGACACACGGTACCTACGGCGCTGCACTTTGTATTTTCATGGCGCGCACCAGATTACGGCGTGGCGCCACATCTTTATCCGATGACACACGGTGCCTACGGCTTCGCACTGTGTATTTTCACGGTGCGCACCAGATTACGGCGCGGCGCCACATCTTTATCCGACGACGCACGGTACCTACGGCGCCACACTGTATTTTCACGGCGCGCACCAAATTACGACGCGGTGCCGCATCTTTATCCGATGACGCACGGTACCTACGACGCCGCGCTGTGTATTTTCACGGCGCGCACTAAATTACGGCGCGGCGCCACATCTTTATCTGACGACGTACGGTACGTACGGCTTCGCACTGTGTATTTTCACGGCGCGCACCAGATTGCTTCGCGGCGCCACATCTTTATCCTACGACGCACGGTACCTACGGCTTAGCACTGTGTATTTTCACAGCGCGCACCAGATTATGGCGCTATGAAATACAGCCTGGTGACGGACAGACGGACGGACAGTGAAGTCTTAGTAATGGGGTCCCCTTTTTGTACGAATATATACCTTTGGTTACGGAACCCAAAAATTATACAGTGGAATTGAGAACCTCCTCTTTTTGGAAGTCAACCGACTTCCAAAATTTTGTATCTGCTGGAAGGGACAGGTTTGCGTTAACTGGTGGGGTTCAATCATCTCCTCATCCTGAGTCATATTCACTGAATATTTATGTTTTTTATTTTATTTTTAATATACAGGATGCTTTTTAACACCGAGCAAGCCGTAAAGGGTGGGCTTACAAATACGTAATCAGTGGTTACATGTGGTAACATCACTATTATTAAGAAGAAATGACCATAGAACTTAACCGTTTCACTAACGTTTAATATATTTACAATATACACATTCTGTTGTCCTTATATGTAAACATAGCTTTTGCCCGCGGCTTCGCCCACGTGGACATAGCTTATATGACTCTTTTTGAGGGGAGTGGTGCGCGAGCCGCAATCAGCTCGCAAGCGTGGACATGAGTTTTCTCCAGGTACCTCAGGAAGTGTATCGGGCTATTCGGATTAGCAGTCTTTATCACTTCCCACCACCTCAACAAATTCTATACAAAAAATCACAAAATACAAAAAAGGTTGACTATTTCATTCCCAGTGATACAGGCTACCTGCATGCCAAATTTCATCAAGATTGGTAGAGGTGTTGAAGTGTGAATAGGTAACAAACAAACAAACTCATTTTCACATTTATAATATTAAGTAAGGATTTCTAAATCTTAAATAAAATATAGAGCGTCGGTGGCAAAACGGTTAGGGCCACTACCTCCTGTCCGGAAGGCCGTGGTTCGAATCCTGCCACTTACCAATATCTATACGAATATCGATTTCATACTGGTATGTACGTTTATCCGACGCTCTTACGGTGAGAAAAACGTCGTGAGGAAACCTGCACACGCCTGCGAAGAAATTCGAAGCTTATATGTGAAGTCAATCAACCCGCAATGGGCCCGCGTGATTGTCTTAGGCCAGATCGCCCTAACTCAGGGCAGGTCGAACCCCTTGGTGGGGACGTATATAAACTGATATGATTAAATAACACATATACCTATATTATCAAAAAACTAATTCAAATCATTATAGGTATCAATCTAGTAATAAAATTTCCTAACAATATTAATATGGGTCAAATCCTCGAGTCGTATCAGCTCCAAAGGAGCCCATGACGCACTTCTTGTTGCCACGCTGAATGGCAATAGACAACCTTAGCAGCAGGTACATCTCCTCTCTCGAAGGCGAAGGCCAATCTCCTTTGTGAAGACAAAGGCCTCTGAGGGTTCAGCAGCCGGTTGTCTCACAGACCAGCGGCACAAAGCAGTAATTTCCCTCCAAGACCGCGTACTTATTATGCTTCTTTCTCGCCGCAAATTGAGCAGCAGTACCGAAAGGGTGAGGTGTGAGGCAGAAAAAGTGGCGTCCCAAAGCAGGCACGTTCCTCTCTGCCATGGCACCTGTTGAAACCCTCCGGCCTTTTGCCATCACATCGACTAAAGCCCGGCGGCTGCATCGAAGATGGAATATTCCATCTGGCCGAGACCAGTACCCTCCGAGTGAGGTCATTAAGGAATTGGTGACGTGGGAATCTTCACAAACAATGACCGCAACTCAGTGCGTGATGGCCAATTGCCTCCACCGTGGACCCGCAAATACATTGATTGAGTGAACCTATCACAGATATTGATATTGCAGGCGGAGAGCAACTGCCACACGCAAATAGTCGCCGTCAGAAGAGTTCCCATATCTGTGCCTCCTGATAAAAAAATGCTAAACTCGATTTATGTGTTTTTAATTTTTTTACACCATTGGAATCTGTAAAAAAATACCTATCGGTTCGTCTATGAAACACATCGCTACGTGCCATAGTTCCAGAGTTAGAGTTGCGTAAAGTAGCTTATGCTGAAAAATACATAAAAGAAATCCAATCAAAAGTATGAATTAATATTTTAATGTTCTAATACAACTTGAGCGCGTTTTATTATCCCTGCAGTGCCATCTATTGACATTCTGCTGCTATGATTATAATGTGTGGTATGTGTAGCTAATATGGAGAAAAAAGTACTCTATTGTTATTATTGTAAGTATCAATAGATCTAATTTCCCACGGGACCTCTTTAGTTTTCCGGGATAAAGAATACCCGACTATACAATGATGGTCAAAACACCCCATCCCAATGTAAAGGTTTCATATTGTTACGTTGAGCCATTCTAAAGATACAATTTTTTGCATTCCTGCAGGAACCTTTAATTTTTTTGGGATTCACAATGTTCCAGTTTTAGTTCGCGATATAGGGTATCAAAGTGTAAAATTAGATTGTAATATGTCAAGCCACATTTGCGTGGTGAGCCATTTTATAAATGAATACTTTTGATTTTCCCACGGGAACTCTTCAATTTTCCGGGATAAAAAGTATCCTATATGTTACCCCGGGCTATAAGGAACCACCATACAAAATTTCATCAAAATTGGCCCGGTAGTTTTTGCGTGATGCGCGAACATACAGACAGACAGACAGACAGACAGACAGACAGACAGACAAAAATTCCAAAAGTTGTTGTTTTGGCCTCTATATCGTTAGTAATGTCCACCACAGTTATTATTTTCCAAAAATATTTCATGTACAGACGCGGCTCCGTTACAGTTTTATTATATTATAGATAAAACTAAATATGTGTTCTGATACTATTATTTAGTAACTATGTTTTTTTCGTGTTTTTTAAGCTTAAAAAGTAAAGATTGATTTGTTTACAATGTCGAAGACAACTCGAATCTTACATTCTACCACAGACTTGAAGTGTCAAATCAGCATTCTCTGGACGGCCGCACTATAGTTTTCCCCTAGACGCGTCTGACTGTCTCAACGCAATAAACTCGAAAACTACCAAACGGGTTTTCATATTTTTCACCAATGGACGAAGTGATTGATGAAGGAAGATTTAGGTGTACAATTCCTCGCGAGCCACTTGCGGCTAGCGCACCGCGGACCCTCCAGTGTTTAAGAAAACACTTCACGTATTGTTTATATGTTTGGCCATTTCTAAACACCTGGATCTTATGTTGCATTAACAAAACATATGTCTTTAGTTACATACTCAACGACCACTTAGCTAAGCAAATACGGGTTCATACAACACAAACTGTTAACTGCTTTGTGAATGTACAAAGTGCTTAGCAAGTTTGTCAAATAACACTGAACCTTTTAGGGATTAAGAACACGAATTAAGGCTCCTTAGTCCCTTAAATTAGCAACACGATTCAAGATGTTACAAACCGCCTCCGTAGCTCAGAGGCAAAGTTCACTGGCTTTACACAGGAGGTCGCGGGTTCGGTTCCCGGCGGGGTCAATTGTAAGACTCGGTTTGGTTGGTGGTAGGGCATTTTCTAAGCCCGCCTGGCTAGCTACCACCATCTTATCTAAGTCTTGCCGCCAAATATCAATGTTGATATCATTGGTGTGTTCCGGCATGAAGATAAGATAGCCAGTTCCCCATTGCGTTGGGGAATCTTAGTAAGCCCGCTTCCATCTTCGGCAACATCGTCACTTACCACCAGGTGAGATGTTGTCAAGGGTTTACCAATTATAAATTAAAAAAAATTAAAAAAAATCAAAAGAAATAGCTTGGAAATAAAGTTCTTGTCAGCTCGTACTGCATCGTGGCTGTTACGCCAATCGCTGCGGACGAATCGTGCTAAAATTGTGGTTTTTAATTCTTTATAATAAAATGAGAACAATTTCCAAATAGTAAGAAAAAAAAATCAATTTATATTGTTTTGTTAAGAAGTACGTAAATTATCATAATGTTTCGATTAAAATTCCAGCAGTTCTATGGTATCAACTAGAAAAAAAAGGGGGCATTAGGATAGTTTTTCTTTAGTTATGTGTATTAAAATATGATTCGAGTAAATCTAAATAACTCCTCATATCCTCTAAGTAACAAAAAAAAATTATATTATAAAATCCTTAATTTAAGTAAAAAAAACTAAACACGTTTAAAAACTGACTGACTTCCATCGCAACAACTTTGTACATTTTTGCATTATTATTTTTGGTTTTTGTTAATTTTCTAATAAAGTATTACACCGATTTTAATAAAATTTATAGGGGACCACACGTAAAGCACTAGCTTTGAAATAAAAAAAGAATCATCAAAATCGGTTCAACCAGTCAAAAGTTCTGAGGTAACACACATTAAAAAAAAACATACAGTCGAATTGAGAACCTCCTCCTTTTTGGAAGTCGGTTGAAGAGTGGTTACAAAGTTGGTCGTATAAGCGGAGGTATAAGGCTTAGGTGACGTTCTTTGGTCTGTTATTATGTATTGCAGTGGAAACTTTTTTTAGTAAAATCCCATACGATAATCGATGGAAATGATTCTGGAAACGATCGTCAATTACTAACTTCTTTTTCCTGCTCCATTATCAGACCCTAATCTGTGATGATTGATGTCAACACAAAGTAGGAACTTTTTTATAAGTCAAAAAAAATATACGTTAAGTGGAAAACAGAACCTCCTCCTTTTTTGAAGTCGGTTAAAAATGAAATATACGCTTTCCGTTGTAGACTTGAAATGATCTGTGTTCGCTCTGAAAAATAAATTTATTTACGCGAATCGTAGAGTTATATTTCCACCAACATCACAGCTGTTATAATATAAGTCTATGACCAAACACCTATACCCAGGATGCTCGAGATTCCATACAAACGTAGTTCGGCTGTAATACAGAAACGACACGCCGGATTGAATACAAACTTTGCAGATATATTGAGTAAACACATATCGATGTTTTTGTAATTAGTTCTCATCGTAGTAAATTTAAACATTACTAAACGAAGGCTGAAATGAATTTTTTATTTCTGTTTTCAAGCGACTTCCAAAAAAGGAGGAGGTTTTCAATTCGTCTGTATGTTTTTTTTTTTTATTTATGTTTGTTACCTCATAACTTTGGATAATATTTTATTTATGTTTGTTACCTCATAACTTTGAACTGGGTGAACCGATTTTTATGATTCTTTTTTTATTTGAAAGCTAGTGCTTTTCGTGTGGTCCCATATAAATTTTATCAAAATCGGTGTAGTACTTTATTCGAAAATTAACAAAAACCAAAAATAGTAATGCAAAAATGTACTAAGTTGTTGCGATGGAAGTCGGTTTTTTAACGTGTTTAGCGTTTTCAATTATGTATTAGTACATCGATAACCAATTACAAACATTGATATGTATCTACTCAATATATTTGCAAAGTCTGCATTAAACCCGGCATGTAGTTTTTATATTAAAACGGAATTACGTTTGTATGGAAACTCGAGCCTCTTGTTGACCCTTAACACCATTAAATACAGTCCACACAAGATTTGAAGCTTCAAACTTTATCTTCCATTTGTGGTGAAAAATCAACTTTTCGCGTAGGTAGATACAGCCATAGTACGTATATTACTAAAAAGAATAAATAATATTGTATTGTATTGTTCGATGATTCTATGGTACAGCGAAACTTACACGCAACGTGATCAAGGCCAAACAGCGGAATTTTGGCATCTACACATACACACACACACACTTTGATTTTAAAAAAAAGTAAATTGTGAAAAGAAAAATAATGGACAAGATACGAGTAACTCCTGGAGGACTAGTCTTTTTAGGGTTTCGTACCCAAACGGTAAAAACGGCACCCTATTACTAAGACTTCGCTGTCCGTCCGTCTGTCTGTCTATCTGTCCTTGTGTCACCAGGCTGTATTTCATGAACCGTGACAGCTAGACAGTTGAAATTTTTACAGATGATGTATTTCTGTTGCCGCTATAACAACAGATACTTTTAATAACTAAGAAAACAAGGGAAGTCTCCAATTTCCGCTTGTGGCTCACGCACCCTCAATAAATCATAGAAACGTTGTCCACGTGGGTGAAGCCGCGGAAAACAGCTAGTATAATTCAGCTCATATACGTCCCTACTGAGAGGCTTGAGCCTACTCTGAATAAGGGCGATTGGGCCTTAGTCGACCACGCGGGCCCAGTTCGGGTTGGTCGACTTCACCTACAACCTTCGGGTTTCTTCGCAGGCGTGTGAAGGTTTCCTCACGATATTTTCCTTCACCGAAAGAGCGTCGGATAAACGTAAATATAAAATAAAAATTCTAAAAAACATTTGTACCTGGCAGGATTCAAACCACGACCTCTCGGACAGGAGGTAGTGGCCCTAACCGCTACGCCACCGAACGCTCTAAAAATATAAACAAACTCTATTTATTGGGATTAAAAAATTCGAGCGAGACCTACAGTACTCGCATATGATGTGTAACATGTGACAAAATACTTTATAAAAGGACGGCAAAGATACGGCAGACTAGGCTGTATGGTCATAGATACCTTTGCCTTTTCCGCGCTTTTAAAGCCTGAAAAAACGCGACTCCCTGGGACACATTTCCGTCCCATGGGACACATTTCCGTCCCATGGGACACTTTTCCGTCCCATTTCACGAAATCACTCCCAAAAATTGCAGGAAAGATGTTACACATCAATAACCAACAAAAATATTTATTTCAATCCTTACTTAATAATATTATAAATGTGAAAATGTGGTTGTTTGTTTGTTTGTTACCTATCACGCTTCAATGTCGTGACCTATCTTGATGAAATTTGGCATGCAGGTAGCCTGTGTCACGGGTAAGGCCATAGGCTACTTTTTATCCCGTGAAAATAGCATGGTTCAATGCAGTTCCCTAGAATAGAACTGAAAAAAAATATTTTTTGGTTAATTTCTTTAATGGATAATTGGATTGTTGTGATTTTTTGTACAGAGATGGTTGAAGGGGTGGTATAATCACATATAATTAACGAATTAGCATATCTTGACATAGTTCCCGTGGGATCTGGGGAACACTCATTTCCACGCGCACGCACGTCGGCTTCGCAGCGGAGCAATGGCTTAAAGTGTTTTTTTGTATAGAATTGGTTGAGGAAGTGGGAAGTGACATAGACTGCGCATCAGAATAGCCTGATCTGGGATAGGGATCTGGAAAAAAATTATGTGCACGATCCGGAGCCACTTGCGGCTCGCGCACCACTCAACTTTCAAGACAGTTTTAAAAACGATGGGTCGTTCCTTTCCTTCTAATATAGTTTATGGAAGCGATGGCTGACTCTCGCATTATACTCGTGACCGGGTGCTGTCCGTGTGAACTGGCCTACTCTTGTCAAAGGTATCAATGATTTTATGTATGTAACTTTTCGTGTCATTTTGTTTTCATGTTCTAATGACATAATCTGGTTTATTTCAAGTATTGAATTTTGACATCATTAACTGATGATTGTTCATTTCTTGATTTTTCACAAATGATATTATGTTATTATTATTTTATGACTATCAGAAAGAGTGTAATTTGCACCTATTTTGAATAAATACCTTGAATCTTGAATCTTGAGTCCATGCTGGCGTAGCCGCGGGCAAAAGCTAGTTTAATATAAGGAAGAAAGTATGAGTTGTGTGGTCATACGTGAAATCGATAGTGGTGAATGGGTTTTGTTTTAAAGTTGATACAGTTCGTAATTGTGCTTCGGTGGCGGCCGTCCAATAATTATACGGTCGGCTGTGCCAACTTTTGAATACAATAGCTTTAAAATATTATTGCAACAGCCATAGTGGGCTGTAGGAAATCAAATGTATCCAAAATTTATTCTAAACTGGCTTTTGCCGGCGGCTTCGCCCCCGTGGACGTTATCATCATTTATTTCAAGAACAGACAATGTGTGTGCGAAAAAATTTTAGAAACTTAAATCTAATCACATAATCACACAATATTCAATTCTATGTTAATATTTTATAAAAAAAAATAATTATGTCAAATTTCAAATTAATTAATGTAAAATTTTAATGCCATAATTTTAAAAGTCATCAAAAGAATAACAATTTCTCTCCAACTAAACCAATTTTAATTTATTCTTGAAAATGACAACCCTTGTTTTATTTACTTTTAATTCTGTCGGAAGTCTATTAAACAATGCCACATTAGACAGGACAGGTCATTGTTTTTATGACGGTCTCAGAGGGTGAGTGGTGCGCGAGCAGCGAGCGTGGACGTGAGTGAACTCTATCGGGCTATTCTGATTTGCAGTTTATGTCACTTACTACAACCTCAAACAATTTTATAGAAAGAATCACTTCAATCTGTTGCTCCGTTGCGACGCCGACGTGCGCGAGCGTGAAAATGAGTTTTCCCCAGATCCCTCGGGAACTATGTCAGGATACGCTTATTAGTAAATTATGTCATTTTCCACCTCCTCAGCCATCTCTGTGCAAAAAATCACAATAATCCATTGTCCCGTTGCGATGTTAAAGAAAGGAACCAAAAAAATAAAAAAAACATAATTCTCACAGGAACTGCATCGGCTATTTTCACGGGATAAAAGTAGCCTATATCCTTCCCAGTGACTCAGACAAGCTGCATGCCAAATTTCATCAAGATTGGTCGAGGTGTTGAAGCGAGAATAGTTTACAAACGAACACATTTTCACATCTATAATATTCCTAGCTGTTTCCCGCGGCTTCACCCGCGTGGACAAATTTTATATAACTTTTCGAGGGTGCGCAGTGCGCGAGCAGCAAACGGCTCGCGAGCGTGAAAAAAAGTAGCCTATGTGTTAATCCAGGTCCTAATATGTCTACCTAGCAAATTTTGGCACGATCTGTTCCGTAGTTTTTGCGTGAAAGAGTTACAAACATACATCCATACATTCTTAAAAACTTTCGCGTTTATAATATTAAGTAGCATATTATAAGTAAGGATAATGAGAATGATTTACTTACATTAACATAGAAGAAGAATCTTCTTTCTTCTCTTTTGAATTCAATTCTATATTCTTTATTTTGTTTATCGTATCATCCTAAAGGTGTCCAGTGCTGGACAAAGGCCTCTCCAAGGATTTTCACAACGACTGGTTCTACGCTGCCCGCATTCAGTGGCTTCCCGCGACCTTCACCAGGTTGGTTGTTGGTGAGTGTGGGGCCTGCGCTGGATACGGCTGCACGCAGTCAAGTAGAGACCGGCGTTGCCCCTGTGGCAGACGGCTCCATCGAGACCATCTCTATTGTTTGATTTATTCCCATTGTTTTTTACTAACATTAGTTTATAATTACCAATGTTACTAACCATTTATGGACTATGTCTGAAATAAATACTTATTATTATTAATAAAAGCTACGGGGTGCGCGATCACAACTCAAGAACTTTGCTACCGCAACGGCCATTTGTTCTACGAGCTATGTGCCCCGCCCAATGTCACTTAACCCTGCAGTGTTCGCGCCTCCAAAAGTCTCTTGAGTGGTCTCGTGGATTACATATGTATGCCAAATTGTTTTGAATTTTTTTTAATAAAATTGATCTATATTATAATTTTTCTATTGACAAATGGCAAGTATCCTTATCTAAAATTATGTTATAATAAGAAACTGAACAGAACAATTAACAGTTTTGTCAAAATAAACCAAAACACAAATTTACTTTGGATGATATGAGACCTTAATACGCGTTAACGCTTATTGCGAAAACAAATCAACTAATATTTTCTTAACATGAACTACATAAATATTTGGAATGGTCAGATCGTGGGTGGGGATTGTAATACTTTAAGTATACGGAGTCCTGTGTAACACACTTGAACTGTTTACGAATAATTTTATTTTTAACTAGCTTTTGCCCGCGGCTTCGCCCGCGTGGACATAGCTTTTATTACTCTTTTTGAGGGTGAGTGGTGCGCGAGCCGCAATCAGCTCGCAAGCGTGGACATGAGTTTTCTCCAGGTACCTCAGGAACTATATCGGGCTATTCGGATTAGCAGTCTTTGTCACTTTCCACCCCCTCAACAAATTCTATACAAAAAATCATTTTAATCCGTTGCTCCGTTGCGACGCCACCGACGTACGCGAGCGTAGAAAACAGTTGTCCCCAGATCCCTCGGGAACTATGTCAGGATATACTTATTAGTAAATTATATCATTTTCCACCTCATCTCTTAGCTAAAAATCACACCAATCCATTTTTTCGTTGCGATTTTAAATAACTCAACGAACAAAGAGTATTGTTTTAGTTTCCTCAGGAACTGCATCGGGCTATGAAAATTTCCAGAGATAAAAAGTAAACTATTTCATTCCCAGTGATACAGGCTACCTGCATGCCAATCATCAAGATTGGTAGAGGTGTTGAAGTGTGAATAGGTAACACATTTTCACATTTACAATATTAAGTAAGGATTTCTAAATCTTAAATAACATATAGAGCGTCGGTGGCGTAACGGTTAGGGCCACTACCTCCTGTCCGGAAGGCCGTGGTTCGAATCCTGTCACTTACCAATATCTATATGAATATCGATTTCATACTCGTATGTACGTTTATCCGACGCTCTTACGGTGAGAAAAACATCGTGAGGAAACCTGTACACGCCTGCGAAGAAACTCGAAGCTTATGTGTGATGTCAATCAACCCGCAATGAGCCCGCGTGATCGTCTAAGGCCTGATCGCCCTAACTCAAGGCAGGTCGAGCCCCTTGGTGGGGACGTACATAACTGATATGATGAAATAACACATATACACTATTATCAAAAAACTAATTCAAATCATTATATCAATCTAGTAATAAAATTTCCTAAAAATATTAATATGGGTTAATTACTCGAGTCGTATCAGCTCCAAAGGAGCCCATGACGCACTTCTCGTTGCCGCGCTGGATGGCAATAGACAACCTTAGCAGCAGGTAGGACCCGGAGCGGGCGTCACGTCTCCTCTCTCGAAAGCAGCGGCCAATCCCCTTAATAAAGGCAAAGGCCTCTGCTGAGGGTTCAGCGGCCGGTTGTCTCACAGACCAGTGGCACAAAGCAATAATTTGCCTCCAAGACCGAGTACTTATTATGCTTCTTTCTCGCTGCTCAATGCAGCAGTACCGTACGGGTGAGGTGTGAGGCAGAAAAAGTGGCGTCCCAAAGCAGGCACGTTCCTCTCTGCCATAGCACCTGTTTAAACCCTCCGGCCTTTTGCTATCAGATCGACTAAAGCCCGGCGACTGCATCAAAGATGGAATATTCCATCTGGCCGAGACCAGTACCCTCCGAATGAGGTCATTCAGGAATTGGTGACGTGGGAATCTTCACAAACAACGACCGCAACTCAGTGCGTGATGGCCAATTGCCTCCACCATGAACCCGCAAATACATTGATTGAGTGAACCTATCACAGATATTGATATTGCAGGCGGAGAGCAACTGCCACACGCAAATAGTCGCCGTGAGAAGAGTTCCCATATCTGTGCCTCCTGTTAAAAGATGCTAAACTCGATTTATGTGTTTTTAATTTTTTTTACACGATTGGAATCTGTAAAAAATACCTATCGGTTCGTCTATGAAACACATCGCTACGTGCCATAGTTCCAGAGTTAGAGTTGTGTAAAGTAGCTTATACTGAAAAATACATAAAAGAAATCTAATCAAAAGTATGAAATAATATTTTAATACAACTTGAGCGCGTTTTATTATCTCTGCAGTGCCATCTATTGACATTCTGCTGCAATATGATTATAATGTGTGGTATGTGTAGCTAATATGGGGAAAAAAGTACTCTATTGTTATTATTGTAAGAATCGATAGATCTAACTTCCCACGGGACCTCTTTAGTTTTCCAGGATAAAAAATACCCGACTATACAATGATGGTCAAAACACCCCATCCCAATGTAAAAGGTTTCATATTGCTACGTTGAGCCATTCTAAAGATACAATTTTTTGCATCACTGCAGGAACCCTTAATTTTTTTGGGATTCACAATGTCCCAGTTTTAGTTCGCGATAAAGGGTATCAAAGTGTATAATTAGATTGTAATAGGTCAAGCCACATTTGCGTGGTGAGCCATTCTATAAATGAATACTTTTGATTTTCCTACGGGAACTCTTCAATTTTCCGGGATAAAAAGTATCCTATATGTTACCCCGGGCTATAAGGTACCACCATACAAAATTTCATCAAAATCGGCCTGGTAGTTTTTGCGTGATGCGCGAACATACAGACAGACAGACAGACAGACAGACAGACAAAAATTCCAAAAGTTGTTGTTTTGGCCTCTATATCGTAAGTTATGTCCACCACAGTTATTATTTTCCAAAAATATCTCATGTACAGACGCGGCCCCGTTACAGTTTTATTATATTATAGATAGATAGATAGATAGATAGATAGATTACCGTGGATTACATATTATGTAATCGGCGCGACCACTGCAAGGTTAAGTTTTGCGATTCTGCATTCTTTCATCATAAAACGTCCAGTGCTGGACAAAAGGCCTCCCCCAAGGATTTCCACGATGATCGGTCCTGCGCTGCCTGCATCCAGCGGCTTCCCGCGATCTTCACCAGGTCATCGGTCCACCGCTTGGGAGGACAGCCTACACTACGTTTTCCGGTGCGCGGTCGCCACTCAATAACTTTACTGCCCCAACGGCCATCTGTTCTACGAGCTAGTGCTCTGCTCAGTGCCACTTCAGTTTAGAGAGTCTGTGAGCTCTGCTATATCGGTTACTTTGGTTTTCCTGCAGATCTCCTCATTTCTGATTCGATCGCCAAGGGAAATTCCGAGCGTAGCTCACTCCATATTGCCCTTTGGGTGACCTGCATTCTTTATTGCAATAATATGGCAACATTACTTATCGTGTGGTTAAGTAACTGTGACATCCATGGGACAGAGGGTGGGTGCCTGGTGATGCACTAAGCATCACTCGGAGTCTCTTATATGGCATTCAGATTTACACCTACAGACGTGTCCAACACGACCTTTACACAAATCAGATGTGCAGGTTTCCTCGCGATGGTTTTCTTCACCGCTAAGCAATTGGTGAGTAATTTCCTCAGGATGGTTTTCTTCTCCATTAAAGCAATTGGTGAGTAAATGTAGGTACCTAGTTTCTAAAAACTCATGGGCACATTGGTAGTCCAGATTCGAACTCGGGACCTCTGGTTAGGAGAACCGGGTCATAACCGTTGATCCACAAACGCCGCTTTAGAAGGAGAATTATTAGTAGGTACCAAAGAAAGTGGTTCAAATATGAAAATAAACAAAATCTTTACCACACTAATGATTTCTCATGTTTCCTTCACCTAAAGGTTGTCTATAAGAGATCGCTTGTTAGCGATAAAACCGCTTATATGTACAGCTTCCTTAATTATTTTATCTTTTTTTTTTCTTATGTTGTGCAATAAAGTGTTTTCAATCAATCAATAAAAATCTTGTTAAATAAAAGTCCTTTTGATACAACTTTATACCACTCATTTTTATTACTGTGACACGGGGTGGGTGGCAAGATTGGGGTGGGTTACCGTTCGTGCCTTTTGAAAAAAAAAAACATTTTCATTCGCCAATAAAACGTCAACATTGATTTACGGCATCGGTCCTAAGGATTGGAATGCTTACCTGTGATGTGAAAAATATTTTCGAGCGCCCCCCAGCGCCCCAGACACCATCAATCTTCCTCTCTGTCTCTGTCACACGCTTGATAAACTAATTGATTATATTAATGTGCGAGGGGGAAAGAATGATTATTGGATACTTTTGGGTGTTGTGGGCACCTGCTTAGGATGAAAGTTTATTATGTTAGGAAAAGTAATAATAATCTGTCATTAGGTACATAAAATTTTTCCCTAAGATGCACCGTTTCGAGACAAAGTAAAATATTTTTCGAAAAACCTAATTAATTTTGGTAAAAACTTTAATTTTGAAATAATTTTAAATATTTTTTATTCTTATTAGCAAACCCTTTCATTCTATACCCATATCTTAATAGTGCATATAAACAATACTGATATCCATATCATATTTTTCCAAGTCCGCCATATTGGAGTAAGAATGACGTCACTTAGCTAATCATGCATTGTGCTCCAAACTTAACGTTTAAACAAAATTTCAGCTCAATTGGAAACCGGGAAGTGGTTCTAATTTAGCTTCCAAGATATGTCCCAAACTGACTACTTATTAACTCGGCAGCTTATAAAAACTCAAAAGTGGGGTATTTCCCTAAACTCGGGAAGGTTAGGTCATACCCTACACACGGGGGGCAAGGCCGGGTTGGTGGAGGTTGTAAGATTGGTGGCAAGCCCCACTTTCAGTGTTGGTTGTACATATATCATTTTTTTTGTGCTTTTGTCTCCAAACATCGGGTTGTCTGGAAGAAATCGCTTTGAGCGATAAGACCGCCCAAATTGTACCGCTGTAGTATATGCTTATAAGATTTTGTTTTAAGTTGTGTTTTTGTTTAAATTTTTAAGTTATAGTTTATAAGTTTTACATTGTGTTTATTTTTTATTTTTTTTTGGGTACAATAAAGAGTATTTATCTTATCTTATATATCTATGAGTATGTTTGTCCGGAGATAACAGCTTTTGAACGTCTTATCCGATTGTTATGAAATTTTCAGAGATGGTAAATATCAACAAGGAAATTGGTAGACGTTTTTCAAGCCGCCTATGCTGTAAGGCATCTGTCACGGCTTAATGACTGCCATTTAGTGATAGAGTAACCGCTACCAACGGCTTAAGGCCTTAAGATGGGTCAAATGACAATATTAAATTGAAATTATTATAAGACTGTGTAAATCTATCTATACGGAAAAATAAATAAGTTACATAAAGCAATAAAAAACGATATAATTGAATAAAATTTTAAAAATATTACTACTTTTGATGTAAAAGTAGACCCTGTTCTTGGCATTAATTGCAAAATTTTTCTAAAACTAATAAGTAGTTAATGTTGAATGAAACCAACACACAAAAATCGGTGACTTTAACACCTTTCATTTTACTTGAAAGCATTTTTTTTTAAACTTTTTCGAAAGTGAAGAAAGTAATAAAAACATGTAAAAATCGAGAATTGGGCGTTCGGTTCCAACGTAACAGCCGCGTTGAACTTCAAATGAATAGACTTACGTTTGATATTATCTTAACACGTATCAACCTGCTCGGTTTGAGTAATCTTAAAGCCTTAACGTGCATTTCGAAGCACGGAAACAGTCGAGGAAAATGCGACTTACAGTCAAATCCATCCAGCTAATGACCGTGTCTCAGATCAGTTTACCTGCGTGATCGACACAAACACGCTAGCCGCGCTGAGGTTGAAGAATCTTATTACTTTAAGGCAGTAATATTACAGATTTTCGTTATTTTTGACGTCAATTACTTCTAAACGATAGAAAACCTAAGGTTGAAAAAAATACCCTTATTGTTGATGATGTTCCTTAAAGTCAAAAGCTATTAGAAACACGATTGAGCAGTTTTGGCTCGATAGATAAAAATCTTAAAGATAGGTATACACCGTTACTTTCAACTCTAGTTATGACTAATGTTTTAAAGTATAAATTTCAAAAAATATACAAATATATTTGTTATGATAATACAAAGTGAGTAACTTATTTTTTTTTTTGATACTTGAATAAAATAACTAAAAAAACTAAAACTAAACAAAAGCAGTGATTTTACTTAAATTTGAAGTGATTCAAAGAAAAGGATGAGTGCCGGGTTTTAACGCTTGTGCATGAGTGTAAATAAAATTGGTTTCTCGGAAACGGCTTTAACGATTTGAATGAAATTTTGTATTGTAATTTTTATGATTTTTTGTATCATTTTATATTTTGTATTTTTTACAATCAAAGTCATAGGTGCAATCCCTGAAAAAAACAGTTTTAACAGAAAAAAAAACAATATATTATTTTACTACATTACAACATTACTATAGCACAACTCAGTTGCCCAGGTTCTAATAGGTAATAAGTGCTACTTATTAAGGTTTAAAACCCATTTTTAGTCTGTTTATAATTTTTACCAAAAAAAAAGCCGACTTCAAACAGGAAACTAAGGTTCCCCTCGATTTCTCTGGGATGCCATCATCAGATCCTGGTTTCCTTATCATGGTATCACTCTTGGGATATCTCCTTTCCAACAAAAAAAGAATCATCAAAATCGGTTCATGACGACGTTATCCGCGAACACACATAAAAAAAAATATATACTTTCCCAAAGAAACTATATGTCAAATCAGAAAAAAAAATTAGTCCTTGGTACATAATAAGTTATCAAATCGGCAAAAATGTATGAAGGAACAAAATATTATTTTTAATATTTGACATTTAGTTGCTTTGGGAAAGTTGTTTGAAATCACTATTACGTTCATATCCTTTGCTATCAAGAACTAATTAAAAGTCACCCTATATACGTTCTAATTGAGAAACCTCCTCCTTTTTTTTGAAATCGGTTAAAAAGAGTTCAATTCCATTTGAATGGTCCGTTTGTCCAGTGGTCAGGTGTTTCGGCCTACTGGGCTCTGAGGTTCTATTCGCATCCAGGGCAAAATGTTGACGTTATAAACAGGTTTGTTTGTATTTGGTCTGGTTGTTTCATCATCATCATTATCATATCAGCCGAAGGACGTCCACTGCTGGACATAGGCCTCCCCCAAAGGATTTCCACGACGACCGGTTCTGCGCTGCCTGCATCCAGCGGCTTCCCGCGACCTTCACCAGGTCATCGGTCCACCGAGTGGGAGGCCTGCCTACGCTACGTTTTCCGATGCGCGGTCGCCACTCGAGAATTTTACTGCCCCAATGGCCATTTGTTCTACGACCTATGTACCCCGCACACTGCCACTTAAGTTTAGCAATTCTGAGAGCTATGTCGGTTACTTTGGTTCTCCTACGGATCTCCTCGTTTTTGATTCGATCACACAAAGAAACTCCCAGCATATCACGCTCCATTGCCCTTTGGGTGATCTTGAGCCTTCATATGAGGTCCATAGTAAGCTACCATGTCTCTGTTCCGTATGTCATCACTGGCAACACACACTGGTCGAAGACCTTGGTCTTAAGACACTGCGGTATCTGGGACGTAAAGATATTGCGAAGCTTCCCGACCCGAACGCTGTCCAGCCGAGTTGGATTCGACGATTGATCTCTTTCTCGAAGTTGGACCTACCTAACTGGACTGTTTGTCCCAGGTACACATATTCGGTAACAACTTCTTGTTGTTGAAGTCTTTATAATTATATATGTATTTAAACGTATATTACCATGCAACTGTATTCTTTTCTGGTGTCCATAGAGGAGTGAATCCTAGTTTTCGGCCATATAACCTCCGACCATTATAACAGCTGTGGTGAAGTATATATATTAGTACTAACATACAATACGGACACTTCCTGCCGCTCTCTAGATTGCGACCTCACCTCCTCGTCACTTACATTGATACAGATTGGTAACAGTTTGGTTGTCGAACGTATAGGAATTCGCCGTCATTTTGTATGTTCCGTCATTCCTTTTTTGACATCTCATTTCTGGCCCGTTGTATGAAGTGTCCAGGGTGTGGCTGTGGACCGGCCTACGCGAACAGCGGTTCTGATGCCATTCATGCATTATATTTGCCGATTTCGTCTCAGTCGATCAGTAGGTATTCCCCAATGGTTGAAGGTCGAAATTAGTAAAATTTTTTATCTGATTCGTGTTACATTCCGAGTACATTTCTCTTTCTCTGTCATTGTTTATATTTGAATGAGATTCGGTAGAAAGTTGTATTTGACAGATTATTTATGAGATTAATGTACGGATAGGACCGGTTCTTTATATTTGGTTGGTCGAAGCATATAACTATGTTTGATTGCACTATGAATATTATTACCTATCCTTGAATATCCTTGAATATGCATCGCAGGATCGGTCGTCGTGGAAGTCCTTGGGGAAGGCCTTTGTCCATTAGTGGACGTTTTTCGGCTGATATGATGATGATTACTTTTTAGGTTCCGTACAAAAAAAACAAAACGGAACCTTATAGGATCACTCGTGCGTCTGTCAGTCCGTCCGTCTGTCCAAGCCCATTTGCTCCGAATCTACTGTACCAAATCAGATGAAATTTAGTAGGATAGTGTAATCCTATGACCCAAACACAGGTGTGCAATGTAAATATTATTTTTTTAAATAAGGGTGACAAATTAGGAAATTAAAAAAAAGTTTTGGAAACCTTATTGTCCAATGAAAGGGCTCGTTATCAGGATCTTAAAAATATTTTTGTTGAAATTGTAAAATAAATTGTTTTAATTTTATTCATGGAAGAAGACGAAAATTGACCATTCCCCCCCCCCTGTTCTCCGGAACTACTGAGCCTAAAATTTTGAAAAAATACAATATATAGTTCATGGCTTGTAGATTACAGGAAAACCTATAAGAATTCTATCAATTGAAAAAAAAGCAATGTAATACGTTCACCTACGGAATAAAGTTCTAGTCATGATAGAAAATAGTCTATCGGTGTTCTACAGGATTCATTTCGGAAAGTGTGTCCTGGAGCTTCACGACCTCATTCCCCCTCTTCGTTCCATCATCAAACTACCAGGTGCAGAGGGCGATTCCACCCCTTTGTCGTTGATGTTCCACCTTTACGTGCAAAGCGTTTTGCTTCTTCGTTCACTATGCGAACGGGCAAGGAGTGGAATTCCCTGCCGGCGTCTGTATTCCCCGATTAGTATAATTTAGGAATCTTCAAAACGAGAGTAAATAGGCACATTTTGAGCTTGCGTGTTACCTCTTCGGCTGCATCGGCACTTACCATCAGGTTAGGTGCAGCCAAACGCACTAATTTTTTTTTTAAAAAGAAGTTCACTAAAACACCACTAGATTGCGCTAGTAGTTATAAACTGTATGAAGTACTGCTCTCACTTGTGGGACGGATCGGCTCGTTACCAGCTATATGCCTTGGATTCTGTCGACCGACGCGCTAGGAGACTCATTGGCGACGAGGAACTTGTATCAAACAGGCTCCAAAGCCTCGAGCATCTCCACAAAGTCGCCTGTCTATCGGTGTTGTACAGGATTCATTTTGGAGAGTGTGTCCTGAAGCTTCACGACCTCATTCCCCCTCTCCATTTCATCATCGGACGACCAGGTGCGTAGGGCGGTTCCACCCCTTTGTCGTCAATGTTCCTTGTTAGAGAGTCATTACGAATCGTCTCGCACGCTGTTTTGACGACTTCCAGCCTCCCGAACAAGGCTTTAGTACCATAGATAACATACATACGCTGCGGCAGATTATACAGAAAACCTAAGAGTACAATCAGCCACTATGCTTGGCGTTTGTGGACTATGAGAAAGCCTTTGATTCAGTCGAAACCTGGGCTGTGCTACAGTCTCTCCAGCGGTGCCAAATTGACCATCGATACATCGAGGTGTTGTAGTGTCTGTATGAAAACGCCACCATGTCGGTTCGCCTCCAGGATCAGAACTCGAAACCTATCTAGTTGTAGCGAGGGGTGAGACAGGGAGACGTTATACCTCCGAAACTGTTTACCGCCGCCCTGGAAGATGTTTATAAGCTTCTGGACTGGGGTGGACTGGGCATCAATATCAACGGCGAGTACATAACCCACCTCCAATTCGCTGACGATATCGTGGTCATGGCTGAGACTATGGAAGACCTAAGCACAATGCTCGATGGCCTCAGTAACGTCTCTCAACAAGTGGGTCTTAAAATGAACATGGACAAGACAAAAATAATGTTAAATGTCCGTGTCGCACCCACCCCTCTAAAGGTTGGAGACTCTGCATTGGAAGTTGTTCACGAATATATATACCCGGGACAAACAGTCCAGCTAGGTAGGTCCAACTTTAAGAAAGAGATCAATCGACGAATCCAACTCGGCTGGGCAGCGTTTGGAAAGCTTTGAAATATCTTCACGTCCCAAATACCGCAAACCAGTGTGTGTTGCCAGTTATGACTTACGGAACTGAGACATGGTCGCTTACTATGGGCCTCATAAGAAGGCTCAAGGTCACCCAAAGGGCAATGGAGCGTCCTATGCTCGGAGTTTCTCTGCGTGATCGAATCAACAGAAACGAGGAGATCCGCAGGAGAACTGAAGTAACCGACATAGCTCACAGAATCGCTAAACTGAAGAGTCAGTGGGCAGGGCACATAGCTCGTAGAACAGATGGCCTATGGGGCAGTAAAGTTCTCGAGTGGCGACCGCGCACCGGAAAACGTAACGTAGGCAGGCCTCCCACGCGGTGGACCGACGACCTTATTTATTTATATTATTTATTAGTGAAGATCGCGGGAAGCCGGTGGTTGCGGGCAGGGCAGGACCGGTCATCGTGGAAATCCTTGGGGGAGGCCTTTGTCCAGCAGTGGACGATTTTCGGCTGATATGATGATGATGTTCCACCTTAACACACTTAGCGTTTTGCTACTTCGTGCATCATGCGAACGGCCAAGGGGTGGAATTCCCTTCCGGCGTCTGTATTCCCTGATTCGTAAAATTTAGGAATCTTCAAGACGAAAGTGAATAGGCACTTTTTGAACTTGCGTGTTACATCCTCGGCTGCATTGGCACTTACTATCAGGTGAGGTGCAGCCAAACACACTCAATTTTTTAATGATTAAAAAAAATAACTCGCATATTACTGTGAGGATTTCAAATGTGATATTATGTATTTGACTTTGTACGGAACCCTCTCCACGCGAGTTCAACTCGCACTTGGCCGGTTTTATTTTGTAACGAACTTGGCCACCTCTCTTATTCTATATTCGGCTGATATGATGATCCTTGAATATAGTATTAAGTACTAGATTTTGCCAGCGGCTTCGCTCGCGTGAACATAGTTTCTATGACTGTCTTCGAGGGTGCGCAGTGCGCGAGCCGAAAGCGGCTCGTGAGCGTGAAATAGAGTAGAATATACGTTAATACAGGTCTTAATCTGTCTACCTACCAAATATCATCCAGATACGTTCAGTATTTTTTGTGTGTAAGAGTAACAAACATCCATACATACAAACTTTCGCGTTTATTATATTCTTTTTCTTCTTCTTCTTATCGTGTGGCACAATTAACCGTGCTATCCGAGGGACAGACGGCAGGCGGTTGCTTGGTGTTGCACTTAGCATCACCCGCGGTCACTTGTAGGGCATTTAGATTTATACCTACGGATGTGTGCAACGCGACCTTCATACCCATCTGGAATCAGATGTGCAGGTTTCCTCTCGATGTTTTTACTTATAATCCTTTAGGGCGTCCTTTTTTTATTAAAAATTTGAGTACCTTTGACCTCCATATCTTGGGAATCGCAATTTTCTATTAGAATTAAATTATAAGAACACCTCAGTCCAGAATGACGAGTTAATTCCTTTTTTATCCAATTTCACAAACTACACACTTAAGAGGATTGTGAAGCTGCGACTTTTCATACAAACGTCGTTAACGATTTTCACCTCTTAAATGTAAACCAATTTGGACCAATTTTTGATAGGTTGTCAGTCAGAACAAAAGCTAGGCTTATACGTATCGTTTTTTAAAGAAACTGATTAAAATAAATAAAAAACGGCCGAAATTAGTTTTGTATGAAAACACGTGCACGACAATAAAATTAAACTTATTAACTTTAGCGAAGAAACAAAAACGTATAAGCCTAGCTTTTGTTGTGACTGACAACCTATCGAAAATTGGTCTAAATCGGTTAACGCTTTTTGTATGAAAAGTCGCAGCTTCACAATCCTCTTAATATAGTCTCTTTTGAAGCGCAACTTTATTAAAATAAAAATTGGCCAAGCACGAGTCGCATTAAGCGCAAAGTAGGGTTGCGAAGTCATTCCAGAAAATAAATGTGTATTTAAAAATTAATGAAAACACGACTGAACTAAAACAAAAATTAAACCCTTCAAGCGTGTCGCCATCCGAATCGCCTAGGCCGGTTACACTGCTCAAGTGGGTTCCGTGGCGATTCGCCTTAATTTGTTAAATTTGAATTTAAAAGTTCTGTATTTTATTTATTTATATTTCAACACTGAAAAAATAAGTGTGTGTGTCAGCTCCGACGCACGACTGGAGTTTACTACTTAAGTACGATTGTCTAAACAGGCACAAAACAGGGCTTGACTTTAGTTTTAAGTTTACTCTGCACAATTGTTATAACTAATCATTCCAATTTCCGGCCTCTTTTCATAGCTGATGTGTCAGGTGTTTTAGCTCCCATCATCGCAGCTACTAATGATCCATTTGGTGTTTGGCAGCGACTAACCTCGTATGCTTTAGATGCGGTTATACGAGCATATCTTAGGTCATACCATAAAGGGCTGTAACATTGGTTTTGTGTTGACTCTTCAATTAAATCAAGAGCATTTTTGTTAAGTTTCTCTTGTAATGTTTCTAGTAATTTGTTGACATCTTTCTTTATGTCATCACTCACTTGAATAAGGAAATGAAAACTGTCGAACATCACTGTGTTTAAAGTCTTTCTGATACTTTAAAAGTTCACAATTCATAATTTTCTTCTTTTTTGCTTATTGAAGAAACCCGTGGAAAAGGTCTGTGCTGGTTTCATGATGTGGAGCTGTTTATTTTTTCAAATTTGATATACAGTGACGTATTTCATAGTAGTCCCTACTCTCGAGAGGACGGGTTTTTTCCAGTAACATTCACGCAAGGAAGGTTCTTCACTGCGACGATGGGTCCACATCAAAAATGCCACTGCATGCTTACAACCACCAGCTAAAGCTGCACAGTCCAAGCACTGGCAACTAACGATTTCACCTTTAGTCTCGTCTATCACCATAGTGAATTCCTGAAAATGCAAACTAATTACTTACTGTAAACAAAATGTATTCTTTATAACCTAAAAAACTACTACTGGAAGAAAGACTATTATTTCGCCTTAGCAGAATTAAGGTTACTTACGTAGGTAGTGTTATATTATTTTATAGTACTTACATTGCTGTTTTAACATTTCTCAGCTCTGCAGAATAAAAATCGGGGTTATTTTTAACGTCCACTTTGGGCAAGTTTCTGCTATCTGCTTTCACAAAATTGACACCCATGATGGAGTGGAATACCAAATTATATAAAAATCACAAATTTTAAAATCTTATCAGATCAAAAATTGTAATACTGCAACAATAACAGATCTGATTTGATTACTGTGTTGTGACTTCATTTTAGATTTCGTAGTGACTTATATTCTTTTTGTCAGATTCAGCCAATCCTGACTGTTTTGTACCTATCACGTGACAAAGGTGCGCACAATAGGTTGCGCGTAAAAAACGTTACGCGCAAAGAGAATATAACAAACTACGTTTTCGATCACTAGATTTTACTCCTCATATTTTTTTCATACCGGGCGCCTTATATGCAAATCGATTCTTAAGGAGTAAACTCCAATAAATAGCGTTAATGAAAGGAAATTTTATCAGCTTTTAATTAAATATAAAAATAATTAAATTAAATTAACTAAATATGAATTAAATATGCAGCGCGGCTGAACACCCCGCGCAGCATAAAATTTGTCATTTTTTTATTATTTTCTTTTTAAATATTTAAAAAAAAAATTGGATGGTGACACGCTTGAAGGGTTAACAAAACTAATGTCCGAGTCATTTGCCACCCAGTTGTGTTACTTGGGCTGTCCTTTTTTAAAAAGGACAGCCCACCTTTTTTAACAGTCGGGTAAAAATGTATCCGATATCAATCACGGAATCAAGACATACCTAACGAAACCTTGCACTCCAAAATCCATCCAGCCGTTTAGACACAGGCTCAGCCAAAAAAACAAACATAATTAATTACATACATACATATAACCAATAATTGAAAATGCTAAACACGTTAAAAAACCGACTTCCATCGCTGCAACTTAGTACATTTTTGCATTATTAGTTTTGGTTTTTGTTAATTTTAAAATAAAATACTACACCGATTTTGATAAAATTTATATGGGACCACACGGAAACACTAGCTTTCAAATAAAAAAAGAAACATAAAAATTGGTTCACCCAGTCAAAATTTCTCAAGGTAACACACATAAAAGAAAAAAAACTTACAGTCGAATTGAGAACCTCCTCCTTTTTGGATGTCGCTTGAAAAACATTACACTCTTTATCACGCTTTTATTAGCTTCACCTGTATGTTTGTATGTAACCGACTCCTTTGGACTCGATTTTGACCCACTTTAAACGGATAGATTTAATTCAAACTTTGTAGACTTATCAAGAATTAGCGACAATATAATCATTTCATAAGTTTGAAATAAAAAATAAAAAATAAATAGAGTTAAAAAAACTAAAAAACACGCTTTTAAAGTATCATATTTATCGTGTCATATTTTTCGTCTATCGATCAACCCACACTTTTTCACAATAATACTAGTAATTTGTTAATTATTATTTTCAACTTATATTAAGATTTTTTTTTTACTTTTTAGTCTGATTTACTTTAAAAGCGTGTTTTTTTTTAAACTCTATTTGAGTATTCAATTAATAATACATTTTTGCTCTTCATACATTGTTATACATTGTTATTAAAGTTAAATTGTAAAGTCATCAGTAACTTTAACTCCTTTATTCACAAATTCTTTGGATTAATAGCCCATTAGTTTAATAAGTAAAAATGAAAAAAATAATAAAATACACAACTGCATTAAAACAAAAAAAACAAAAAAATTAAAAAATTACTCTTATTTTTTGAAAAGTCGGATAAAATGTATCCTATGTCACTAACGGGATCAAGATGAACCTAACGATACCACGTACTCTAGAATCCATCAAGCCGTGTATAAGATATAGTGGAATAAAGAAAGATACATACATATATTATACCTGAAAACAATAAACTCCTTTTATTGTGGGCAGATTCTTCCAGTATCTTTTTTTCCGATCTCCACTAGCAAAGATGGTTTTTGAATTTTTACTTAAACTTTTGTCATGATAATCATATTTTTTATTTTATTAATTGTTTCGTTTTTTAAAAGACCCACACAAATAAAAAAAATCACCTTATTTTATTTGTAGAAGAGGTACTATACTTTTTTCAGTTTTAATTCTATAATTTTAAAGGCTTGAGTTTTTTTCGAGCACAAAAATTCTTAGAATAAAATTACTGCGACATTCCGACAGAACGACACAGCGAACTAAGTAAACCAGAACCGCACAAAAAGGGTCCCGTACCATTATACTAGATGGCGCTAGTTCAAGGGGTTCCGTACCATTATACTAGATGGCGCTAGTTTCTTAATGTTAAAAAAAACTCATTTTTTGTATGCAGACCTCCCTTATTTTTTTCACTTTTTCTAATATTTATTGTAATAGCGGCTATGGCCGAAGGCAGATGGCCGTTGGGGTAGTAAAGTTCTCGAGTGGCGACCACGCACCGGAAAGCGTAGTGTAGGCAGGCCTCCCACTCGGTGGACCGATGACCTGGTGAAGGTCGCGGGAAGCCGCTGGATGCGGGCAGCGCAGAACCGGTCGTCGTGGAGATCCTTGGGGGAGGCCTATGTCCAGCAGTGGACTTCCTTCGGCTGATATGATGATGATGATTGTAATAGCGGCAAAAGAAATACATCATCTGTGAAAATTTCAATTGTCTAGCCATCACGGTTCATGAATGTCTGGTTACAGACAAACAGGCAGACGGACGGACAGCGAAGTCTTAGCAATAGAGTCCCGTTTTTACCCATTGGATACGTAACCCTAAAAAAGAAGCTCAGACACCTCAGTTTTTATTTATATATAAAGCAGCGCGGCCACGCTGTAATATTCCAAGATTGTAATTTTATTAACGCTCAGGATAAACCCTGTGTATAATATTAAGAAATTACCATCATAACAGATTTCATTTGGGTCGTATACATATAATAACGGACTCGGCGGGGGTCTGCAGCTGTATGAAAGTGAGGAAAGTAACCACTTTGCTTGTTTTTGCGACATTGTTGCTTGTAAAAGGTGTGGTCTGACGGTGTTGCTTTTCTTCTGCTGATATTGCTTTGTACTTGGGATGTAAAAAAGTGTACTCAGATGATCATACTACTCCAGTAATAGAAAAATATAAATTATTATGAGACTAGCTTTAGCCGCGGCTTTTTTTTTATTAAAAAAAAAACGATGTTGTTTGTAAAGTCGATTTACGGACGATAATTTTACGTGATAACGTGTCACAACAAAATGTTTGTGTGCTTAATTGCCATCCAGATGCACGTCGTCTTGACCAACTCGATTATTAACAATCTAGTTGGCCGTGGCAAATCTAGTCGGCCGTGGCAAGTGGCCATTGCGATCGCTCTCACATACACTTTGAAACGTATACAGATAAGTGTATTCCTTACATAGAATCGACCGCATTGGAACACGTCTTTTAAGGTCCTGGGAAGCCTAGTACTTTTAATCCATTGACACACACAGATACGTGTTTTCCTCACAGAAAATCGACCGCATTAGAACATATCTGGTAAGTTCCTGGAAGTCTAATAATACTTTTCGACTTAGTACGGTTCGTCCGTCCTTCCGTCCAAGTTCAAGTCCAAGGTATAGTACAAGTACTTATACAAGTACAAATAAAAATACAAGTACAAGTACAACTCTCGCTTGCACTTTCGGCTCAGGCGAAACGCGACAATGACGCCACACTGGCATAGCGCGACAATGGGCGTATCGCGACAATGACATCACACTGGCGTAACGTGATAATGACGTCACACTTTTTGTTGAGTGCAGCCCGTGTCATCAATTTATAAGACGTTATCACGTCAAAGTTTGAGTACGTTTGGTTGCACATCATCTAATGGTAAGTGCCGATGCGGCGAAGGATGTAACACGCAAGCTCAAATAGTGCCTATTGAGTCTCGTCTTGAAGTTTTTTTTTATTCACCACTAGTAAACCCTTGACAAAATCTCACCTGGTGGTAAGTAAGATTCCTAAATTATACGAATCGTTAAATACAGACGTCGGCAGGGAATTCCACTCCTTGGCCGTTCGCATAATGAACGAAAAAGCAAAACGCTTCGTGCATAAAGGTGTAACATTAATGACAAAGGTGGAATCACCTTACGCGCCTGGTCGTCCGATGATGAAATGGAGAGGGGGGGAATGAGGTTGTGGAGCTCCAGGGTACACTTTTTAAAATTAATCCTGTAGAATACAGATAGACAGGCGACTTTGCGGCAATTCTCGAGGCTTTGTAGCGTGTTTGATACAAGCTCCTCGTCGCCAGTGAGTCACACGCGTGGACATTGTTTTTGTCTGGACTCTTTTCTTTGGACTGTCTTTGAGGGTGAGCGGCTCGCGAGCGTGCAAATCAGTTTTCCCCAGATCCCTCTGGAATCATGTCAGGATATGCTTATTAGTAAATTATATCATTTCCCACTTCCATAACCATCTCTGTGCAAACATTCACAACAATCCATTGTGCTGTTGCGATGTTTAAAAAAATTACCAATAATAGTGTATTTTTCCGGTCCCTCAGGAATTTAATCGAACTATGCTATGCCTATGACCTTCCTTGTGACACAGGCTACCTGCATGCCAAATTTCATCAAGAATGGTCGAGCTGTTAAAGCTCGAAAAGACAAAAAAGAAACAAACTAACACATTTTCACATTTACAATATCATAGTAAGGATTAATTAATAAAAATACTTAACTTAACCAATTTCATAAAAATCAAAGTCCTTACTTACAGCACAAAAACATTAACCCTTTTCTTTGGGTAGTCGGGAAAAAATATATCCTATGTCAATAATAGGATCAAGTACTAATCAAGTCGAATAAAAAGATACCCCATACACACTAAAATCCGTTACGTCGTTTAGGCTGCAGGCTCAGCTTATGAAATAGTCATACGTACATACACCCAAATACATAACACTCCTTTATTAAGTAGTTGGGTAATTAAAAAACCACAGTTCGGCTTTAACTGCCCATTTAAAAGTTGTAAACAAGACATCGTATTTTACTACATTACACTCGTTTTTGGGCAGTCGGTTAATTAAAAAAACTCCACTACGGTCAGCGAGCTTCAACTACGGCTTTAACTGCCCATTTAAAGTTGTAAACGAGACATAGAATCTTACTACATTACACTACTTTTTGGGCAGTCGGGTAATTCAAAAACCCCACTACGGCTTTAACTGCCCATTTAAAAGTTGTAAACAAGACATAGTATTTTACTACATTACACTCGTTTTTGGGCAGTCGGTTAATTAAAAAAACTCCACTACGGTCAGCGAGCTTTAACTACGACATTAACTGCCCATTTAAAAGTTGTGAACAAAACATAGTATTTTACTACATTACACTCGTTTTTGGGCAGTCGGTTAATTAAAAAACTCCACTACGGTCAGCGAGCTTTAACTACGGCTTTAACTGCCCATTTAAAAGTTGTAAACAAGATATAGTATCTTACTACATTACACTACTTTTTGGGCAGTCGGGTAATTCAAAAACCCCACTACGACTTTAACTGTCCATTTAAAGTTGTTAACAAAGTATATTTACTTACTTACTTACTAAAACTATCTTATTACCTTATACTCCTTTTTAAGCAGTGGGGTAATCAAAATAACTCTACTAAGGCTTTAGCTGCCCATTTAAAAGTTGTAAATCAAGTATATTTATTTACTCACTTACATAAAGTATCTTATTACCTTACACTCCTTGTTAAGTAGTCGGGTAATCAAAATAACTCTACTAAGGCTTTAGCTGCCCATTTAAAAGTTGTAAATCAAGTATATTTATTTACTTACTTACTTATAGTATCTTATTACCTTATACTCCTTTTTAAGTAGTCGGGTAATCAAAATAACGCTACTACGGCTTTAGCTGCCCATTTAAAAGTTGTAGACAAAGTATATTTATTTACTTACTTACTTATAGCATCTTATTACCTTATACTCCTTTTTAAGTAGTCGGGTAATCAAAATAACGCTACTACGGCTTTAGCTGCCCATTTAAAAGTTGTAGACAAAGTATATTTACTTACTTATAGTATCTTATTACCTCACACTCCTTTTCAAGCAGTGGGGTACTCAAAACAACCCTGCTACGGCTTTAAATGCCTATTTAAAAGTTTTAAACAAGACATAGTATCTTATTACATCACTAATTTTTGGGCAGTCGGGTAATAAAAAATCCCACTACGGCTTTAAATGCCCATTTAAAAGTTGTTAACAAGACATATTATGTTATTACAATACACTCAGTTTTAGGCTATCCGATAATTAAAAAAAACTCAGTACAGCTTTAAATGCCCATTTAAAAGTTGTAAAAAAGACATAGTATCTTATTACATTACACTCCATTTCGGGCAATCGGATTAATAAAGAAACCCCACTACGACTTTAAATGTCCATTTAAACGTAATAAACTAGATATAGTATCTCTACCAACAATAACTCTATTGTGTAAGCTGTGTATATGAAATAATATCATCATTACAGCTCATATACGTCCCCACCGAGGGGCTCGAGCCTACCCTGAATCAGGGCGACTAGGCCTTAGTCAACCACGCGGGCCCAGTGCCAATGAAATAATATATCATTCTAAATTTACTAAATTCTGTATGGTAATTAATAAAGTATTGGGATTACCAAAAACGCCGTCATCTCACTTTCATCTACACATACATACATATTTAGACTTTCAAACTCATAACCCTCTTTTTGTGCCGTAGTCAGGTAAAAATATGTCTTAATGTTTAAAAAAAATCAAACTCAACTATGTATATTCGAGAGTATGCATTAATAAAAGTGATATACCTAGGTATTAAGTACACCTATTTGATTTGCTCCGTATGGGATCTTTTTTTTATTAAAAATGTAAGTATGTATGTTACATGCAGCATATGCTGAATCGGAGCCATTTCTGAGCTACGGCTTAATATATAAGTCACTGGCTAAGGCACAATTTTATGTATCTACCCCCCTTCTTACAATACATTAAGCGTAGATAATTTATGAAGTTATTGTTATTTTTTAGTTACCTTTATGTATCTACCCCCCTTCTTACAATACATTAAGCGTAGATAATTTATGAAGTTATTGTTATTTTTTAGTTACCTTTATGTATCTACCCCCCTTCTTACAATACATTAAGCGTAGATAATTTATGAAGTTATTGTTATTTTTTAGTTACCTTTATGTATCTACCCCCCTTCTTACAATACATTAAGCGTAGATAATTTATGAAGTTATTGTTATTTTTTAGTTACCTTTATGTATCTACCCCCCTTCTTACAATACATTAAGCGTACATAATTTATGAAGTTATTGTTATTTTTTAGTTACCTTTTTGTGTATCACTGTATGTTTCATCAATCTATCTATATATTTTGTTTAGTTCAAATCTTGCGATCGATTTTTTTTAAGTTTCTAGATTTTAAGAGATTTACGAGGGTGGTTTGATAAATCCATGACTTTGGAAAGAAGAAACACTTTTTATATATATATATATATATATATATATATTTATTTATTTTTCTACATAATCTCCTTTCAACTCTACGCACTTAGTCCAGCGATGTTCCAACCTCTTACACCCATCAAAAAAATTTTTTTGTCAAACCCTGAAAAATAGGCCTCAGTTTCGGCTACCACCTCTTCGTTTGACGAAAATCTTTGCCCGCCAAGCCATTTCTTCATGTTTGGGAAGAGGAAAAAGTCACAGGGGGCTAAATCTGGCGAATACGGAGGGTGTGGCAATAATTCGTATCCTAATTCGACAATTTTTGATGTCGCGATTGCAGACGAGTGGGCCGGTGCATTATCCTGATGAAATAGAATTTTTTTCTTTGCTAGATGCAGTCGTTTTATGATCAATTTTTCATTGAATCTGTCTAACAATGCAGCATAGTAAGCTCCGGTTATTGTCTTGCCTTTATCCAAAAAATCGATGTAAATAACCCCTTGGCTGTCCCAAAAGACTATGGCCATCACTTTACCAGCCGAGCAAACAGTTTTTGCCTTCTTTGGGGCACGTTCCCCGGTAGAAGTCCATTGCTTCGACTGTTGCTTAGTCTCTGGTGTATAATGATGGACCCACGTTTCGTCAACTGTTATGTTCCGACGCATAAACTCACTCGGATTGCGATTAAACATGGCTAGGCATTCCTCAGAAGCTGTTAGATGATTTCGTTTCTGGTCGACTGTTAGTAAACGCGGCACCCATCTTGCAGAAAGCTTTTTCATGCCCAGAATATCATGCAAAATATAAAAAACTCGTTCAGTCGAGATGTGCACAGCATCACTTATTTCGCGTATCTTCACTCGACGGTCTGCCAAAACAATATCATGTATTTTATTAAGCATGCCCTCCGTAGTGACCTCAATCGGCCTTCCTGGGCGCTCTGCGTCATTAGTGGTAGTACGTCCACAACGAAATTCAGTGAACCACTTATGTACCATCCCATGAGAAGGCGCAGAACCACCATAATACTTTTTCAATTTGTCTTCGGTCTGCTTAATAGTTTTACCGCGTAAAAAATAGTGTTTAATTAGCACTCGAAACTCGCTTTTCTCCATTTTCAAACAATACTTAGAAGTCGCCTAACTTTTTTGTTTCTAAAAAGCTTGTTTTCGCGCCAAATTTGAAAAAAGAACGGCATGCGCTTTGTAGTGAGTTTCCAAATATGAGACAAAAAAAATATATTAAAAAAGTTTTTATTTAACCTTAAAGTCATTGAGTTGTCAAACTGCTCTCGTAGATCGACTTCTAGAGGTCCGATGGTACTGATATTTGGAATGAAGCCGTATTCACAGTGACAATAGATTCTTTTAGTATCTATGAAGTTGATCTGTTGATAGACTTTGGAGGTGGAATTAACGTCCCAGAATCGTCTTCTATTTTTCAATAAAGTCGTACTGTGTCCAACTTTTTTTGAATTTGGAACCATGTAATTTTTAATATTAATTTGAGCTTGAAAACTCTTTTCAAATAAAATCTTGTAACTACAATCTTTCAGGTTTTTAGAAAATGAACGAATGGCCCATTTACTTTTGTACTAACAGGGTTTTCGTTCAACATTCATATATACTTTAATCACCCCCTAAACTCCAAAAACCATGTAAATAAAAAAAACACTTCCAACAGTAAACTAAGGTTCCCCTCGATTTCTCTGGGATGCCATCATCACATCCTGGTTTTCTTATCATGGTACTACTCTTGGGATATCTCTTTTCCAACAATAATAGAATCATCATAATTGGTTCATAAACGACGAAGTAATCCGCGAACACACATAAATATATATTTATATATTTACGGTCGAATTGAGAATCCTCCTCCTTTTTTGAAGTCGGTTAAAGACGTAGGGACTTTATAACATCCTGTATAATAATTACAGCGTGTGCTCGCATTACACATAAAAAGTTAGAGTGGTATTTGAAATAAGAAGCTCAGCCTTACTAAGCCTGGTACTTAGTGGTTTAGGGTTATTACAAGTCTTAACCCTTTCGCTACAGTCGCTTTAACCCGCTTTTGCTTCCATTTTCTTGAAACTTGGATGAATAATCCTTATTATTTTTATTGTATAATTAATCCTTACTTTAATAGTAATTATATTACTGATATTCCATATCCTTAGTATTATTGTAAACTAGCTGTTTCCCGCGGCTTCATCCAACAACGTTCCTATAACCTTTCGAGCGTGGAAAAATGTAGCCTATGTGTTAATCCAGGTCCTAAACTGTCTACCTACCAAATTTCAGCCAGATCCGTTCAGTAGTTCTTGCGTGAAAGAGTAACAAATATACATCCATACATTCCTACAAACTTTCGCGTTTATAATATTAGTAGGATTTGAAAATCTGTTTGAGTGTTTGTTACCTCTGTACGCTTCGAAACATCAACCAGTCTTGACGAAATTTGGCAAGGAGGTGGTAGCCTGTGTCATGGAGAAGGACATAGGCTACTTTTTATTCTGTGAAAAAAAAGGCCGATAGCTTCTTTAATAAAAATAAAACTATTTTTTTGGTTGATATCTTTAACATCCTAAACGGAGCAATAGATTGTTGTGATTTTTGCACAGAGATGGTTGAGGGGGTAGAAAGTTACATAGACTACTAATAAGCATAGCCCGAGATAGTTCCTGGGATCTAGGGAAAACTCATTTCCAGGCTTGAGCACGTTTGTGTCGTAACGGAGCAACGGATTGACGTGCTTTTACATTGAAATATTTGAGGGGTATAAAATGACGAAAACAGAAAAGCCCGATATAGTTCTCGAGGGATTCGGAGTAGACTCCTGTTTACGCTCGTGAGCCGCCTAGCGGCTCGCGCACCGCTCATCCTCGAAGACAGTCATAAAAAAGATACCCACGTGAAGTGTGTTTGTTTGTCCTATGTTTTGTTTTGCACGGAGATTGTTGACGAGCTAGTAAGTGACATAGCCTACGTTTTATCCTGTAAAAATTGTATAGGACGATTCCTGGGAAAAATGAAAAAACTCTCATTTATTGGCTAATTTATTTAAATTCCAACGGAACAACGGATTGACTTATTTTTTCTACAAGCAGAGTTGAGCAGGTGGACAGTGTCATAGACTACTAATTAGCATAGACTAGACATAGTTCCCGACGGATCTGGAGAGAGCTCATTTCCACGAGTGCACACGTCGCAACGAAGCAACGAATTGACGTGATTTTTTGCACATAGATAGATAGCTCAGGAGCCGAAAAGTGGCACAAATTACTACATAGTGAGCACAGCCTGGGAGATCTGGAGACAACTCATTTCCGCACATCATAATAGAGAAACGCATTGACGTGATTTTTTACACAGATATAGTTGACGTGCTGGGAAGTAACGCAATTTTTTTTATCACGTGAAATTAGCATAGGATGACGCAGTTTGAAAGGGAACTAAATACTCTCTTTATTGATAGATTAATTTCACATTAAAGCCAACCAGCGGATTGCCATGATTTTTGAACAAAAATAGTTGAAAAGCTGGAAGTGTCACAAAAGCCCTGACATAGCTTAGTTCCCGAGGGATCAGGAGAAAGCTTATTTCCACACTTGCGCAGGTTGCAATGAAGCAACGAATTGGCGTGATTTTTTGTATAGATATAGCTGAGGAGTTAAAAAGTGACACAGACTACTACATATTTAGCAAAGCCCGACATAGTTCCCGAGGGATCTACATAAAACTCATTTCCACGCTCGGTCATGTCGTAACGTAGCAACGAATTGAATAGATTTTTTGCACAAAGTTAGTTGAGGGGGTGGAAAGTGACACAGACTTCTAATTAGCATAGTCCGATATAGTTCCGGAGGGATCCGGAAAAATCTCATTTTCATGCTCACACAGCTTTAAAATCAGTCATAAAACCGTTGTTTACGTGGGCTAAGTGGAGGGCTAGCACACTATCGTGAAAATAATCCTATCTAATAAAAGCGCCAATGAATATGAAACTTAGTAACATTCGCGTTTGTACCTTAATGACAGAGTTACATCTGGTCGATCAAGCAGGTTAAATGACCACAAGCACGGTTATCGAGATTAGAAAGAGACCTGTGCCCTAAAAGTGGGGACATTGTAGGTTATTAACGTTGTTAAGTTGTTAACTAAGTAAGCTTTTGACCGCCTCCGTAGCGTAATGGTTAGTCTATTCGCTTCACACCAGGAGATCGCGGGTTCGATTCCAGGCGTGGTTGACCCCCGGAAAGTTCGCAGGTTGTGTGTGAAGACTCGATTTGGTTGGTGATAGGGCATTTTCATAGCCCGCCTGGCTAGCTACCACCATCTTATCTAAGTCTTGCCGCCAAGCATCAGTATTAACAGCATTGATGTGTTCCGGTTCGAATATGAGATAGCCAGATCCTCATTGCGTCGGGGAATCTTGGTAAGCCCGCTTCCATCTTTGGTATCATCGTCACTTACCATCAGGTGAGATGATACCAAGGGCTTAACACTTGTGAATAAAAAAAAACGAGACCTACAGTACTCGCATATGATGTGTAACAAATCACTGTTACACATTTCCGTCCAATTTCACGAAATCACTCCCACAAATTGCAGGAAAGCGAGAGCAAAGCTCATTCGTCAGATCGAATAGCGCGCGCTTTCGCGACTTCCTGTTACACATTTCCGTCCCATGTTACACATTTCCGTCCCATTACACGAAATCCCTCCCACAAATTGCAGGAAAGCGAGAGCAAAGATGTTATCAAAAATTGCAAAATGGTATTTTACAATTGACTCAATAAACTTTTTCCATTGTATGAACTTTTTGCAAGCTGTTTAGCAGAATTTTTAATATTTATCGCCCTTTTCCTGAGGAACTTGGCTGACACACTGCCGTGTATTTAGATAATAATACTTTTTCACTTTGTATTTTGGGCAATTAAATGAATTTTGAATGTGTAATCGTCCTCATTTCGTCAGTGGTTCAAACCTGCTATGTACCAATGTGATTTGGAATTTAGATTTCATATGTATATACGTTTATTCGACGCTCTTACGGTGAAGGAAAATATCGTGAGGAAACCTGCACACGCCTGCACACACTCGCAGGTTGTGTGTGAAGTCGACCAACCCGCACTGGGCCCGCGTGGTCGACTAAGGCCCGATCGCCCTAATTCAGGGTAGGCTCGAGTCCCTCGGTGGGGACGTATATGAGTTGATATGACAATCGTCCTCATTTAACCCACAGAATCTATTGTGCCCTTACCCTACAACATTTAATAATCTCAAACAACGTTAATAAAAACCTAATCACACCGGAAGTGCCGACAGAAGTGAAAACTTAAAGAGCGTGTACTCAGAGACGTTAAAATATTCTTAAACAATTCGGTCAACAGTAACAGGTCAAGGTCACCCCATCGAATCAGAAACGAGGAGATCCTTACGAGATCTAAAGTAGGTAACCAACAGACAAAGCTCTCAGAATTGCTAAACTTAAGTGGCAGAGAGCGGGGCACATAGCTCGTAGAACGGATGGCAATTGGGGTAGTTAAGTTCTCGAGTGGTGACCGTGCACCAGAAAACGCAGCGTAGGCAGGCCTCCCACTCGGTGGACCGATGACCTGGTGAAGGTCGCGGGAAGCGCTGGATGCGGGTAGCGCAGAACCAGTCGTCTTGGAAATCCAAGGGGGAGGCCTATGTCCAGCAATAGACGTCCTTCGGCTGATATGATGAACAGTAACAGGGTGTCGGTAACGGTACAGGTAACAGAGTCGCGAGTTCAATGATTTTTTCCATCTCAAAAAAACCTTTCTGTGGTTATAACATTACAGTCAGTCAGTATAAATAAAGTGCCATCCAGCTCACAGTGCATTACAAATGCGATTCATCATACAATACGAGTTCGTATTTTATCTGTGATGTACTGTGACGTCACTGTGAAGCGGCACCTGGTGAAAAAAGGGTTAAATAAACAAACCACTATGCGATGCAGAACTCGCTGTGCAAGCGTAGCGGTAGGGGCTGGGCCACGAAATATGATTATGAGCAAAGGAAACCCAAATTTTTAGGGTTCCGTACACCTAAGGGGTGACCAACAGGCCCCTATTACCCCTATTACTCTAGATTCCGACCTCACCCCCTCGTTACACAGATTGATACAGATTGGCACAGATTTGGACAGATGGATCCGCCCGTCTCCATATTTTACTCAGATTATCTTCATACATGCAAAAAGTAGCGCCATCTAACATAACTCGTACGAACTAGCGTGGGCGAGAGTTGACGTCAGTGCCGCGCTAAAAGGACCTTGGGAGAATTGTCGCTTTAAAAATGCGTTTATTTAATTTGTTTACAAGAAAAAATACAATGCAAGGTTACTTAACGATTATACGAAAATCCATGTTTCTTTTTAGCATTTCTTTCATGATTTTTACAGCCTCTAACAACACAATAAGGAATTTTTATATGGAATATCTTTCCATCGTCCTCTACAATTTCCCGCAGACGAATGAGTCGCGAGTGTGCGAAACTTTCGATTTTCGCACATTCGCTGGGAGCATTAGTCGCGCTCGTTGGCCGGGTCCTTACGCCAATAATATAGAAGTCATTGCAGATTGGTTATAGTTTGGTTCTCGAACGTATAGGATTTTGCCGTAATTTTGTTTTCTCCGTCATCGACCAACCCGCATTGGACCCGCGTGGTCGACTTAGGCCCGATCTAAGACCGAATGTTAGCCTATGATATGATGTAATTAACAATTTGTTTTTAGAAATGTCATTTTAGGATCGTTGTATGCAGTCTCCGGGGTGTGCTATTACTAAGCCTTCGCTGTCTGTATGTCTGCAATGGAACAGTGTATTCTGACAAATTAAAATAAATAAAAATATTAATATCTCTATTTTCGGGGCCCCACCACCCGCCGAGTCTAATAAAGTGGGTCGAGCAAACATTCTCGCAGCTAAAACTACGCTTTTTAACTAGTATTTTAAGTTGTTTTTGTACAAGCACTGTCCCGTCTGGCCTTTGCCTATGCACTTTTTCCTTTTTGGTCCCTCACGCTCCGTTTAAACCCCTGGCAGGATTGGCAGGTTTTGCTTTACTGTTTTAAGGATTGAGATGCACACTGCTTGTTTTTTTGAAGAAGAATTAGAATTGTTGCTTGTTTTTTTTTTAAATTAAAAAGGAGGTAGCTAAAATCTAAATAATTTACTAGGGTTCCGTAACCAAAGAGTAAAAACGGAACCCTATGACTGAGACTTCGCTGTCCGTCTGTGTCTATCTGTCCGTCTGTCACCAGGCTGTATTTCATGAAACGTGATAGCTAGACCATTGAAATTTTCACAGATGATGTATTTATGGCTCCCATACAACAAACGTGATTTTTGCGATGAATCATATTTCGAAAAAAAAATATTTTTAATCTCTTCAAGTTTTGAAAGACCTCTTCAACAACGATACCCCACACGATAGGGTACGTGAACAAAAAAAACCTCGACTTTACACGTAGGGGAGTTACTTTAAAAAAATAACGAATTTTTTTTCATAACTTTATATTGGTCACAGAGTCACAGATTTGTATAACTATACCAAATTACAGTATTATAGCGTACTAGCTATTTCCCGCGTCTTCACCCGCGTGGACAACGTTTCTATGACTTTTGGAGGTTGCGCAGTGCGCGAGCTGTAAGCGGCTCGCGAGCGTGAAAAAAAGTAGCCTGTGTATTAATCCAGGTCCTAATCTGTCTACCTACCAAATTTCAGCCAGATCCTTTCAGTAGTTTTTGCGTGAAGAAGTAACAAACCTACACACTCACACACTCACCAAACTTCGCCTTTATAATATTATAGTGTGACTAGTCAAATCAAATCAAATCAAAATAATTTATTTTAAACAGGTGTTTGAAATAATCCTTATAATAAGTTTAGACGCTTTATCAGTTATCACGCTTTTATTAGCTTCACCTGTATGTTTGTATGTATGCGACCGACTCCTTTGGACTCGCTTTTGACCCACTTTAAACGGACAGATTTAATTCAAACTTTGTAGATTTGTCAAGAATCAGCGACAATACGAGTATAATAATTTCATAAGTTTTAACTAAAAAATAAAAATAAACATAGTTTAAAAAAACTAAAAAACACGCTTTTAAAGTACATCAGACTAAAAAGTAAAAAATAATCTATAATATAATAAAACTGTAACGGGGCCGTGTCTGTCTGTACATGGAATATTTTTGGAAAATAATAACTGTGGTGGACATTACTAACGATACAGAGGCCAAAACAATAACTTTTGGAATTTTTGTCTGTCTGTCTGTCTGTATGTTCGCGCATCACGCAAAAACTACCGGGCCGATTTTGATGAAATTTTTTATGGTGGTTCCAGCCCGGGTTAACATATAGGATACTTTTTATCCCAGAAAATTCAAGAGTTCCCGTGGGAAAATCAAAAGTATTCATTTATAGAGTGGCAGTAGTAGGTATTCGCGGGTTCTAGACCACTTAATATGCATGGCTGGTTTTTTTTAATAGCGACTCGTTGTTTTCGCAAAAAACGCCAGCGACGACCCTAATTAAGGGCCCGGCCCGGCAGTAGTAGGTATTCGCGGGTTCTAGACCACTTAATATGCATGGCTGGCTTTTTTTTAATAGCGACTCGTTGTTTTCGCAAAAAACGCCAGCGACGACCCTAATTAAGGGCTCGGCCCGGCAGTAGTAGGTATTCGCGGGCTCTAGACCACTTAGTATGCATGGCTGGCTTTTTTTAATAGCGACTCGTTGTTTTCGCAAAAAAACGCCAGCGACGACCCTAATTAAGGGCTCGGCCCGGCAGTAGTAGGTATTCGCGGGCTCTAGACCACTTAATATGCATGGCTGGCTTTTTTATATTGATTTTTTTAATTGGTTAAGATTTGGGTACTTACTACAAATTGAAATAAAAAAATATATATATGTTTACAAAATTTATTTATCAAAAACTTTTACAAACCTATTTCATTACAAGGTACTTTATGAATTTATTACAAAAATATTGCCTGAAACATATTTACTATCAATATATCATTACATAAAGAATTATCAGAAAAACATTTCAAAAACCTTAACATTGTTCTATTTTTATATTTGAAGTACAAATAAACTAAACAATAATATCCGCAAACTGATGTGAAATAATTCTGTAATTTCATGCTATTATAAACCCACATTTTTGTGTTTCTATCCAAAAAAGACTTATGATATCCAGTCGGTTTCCGCCCATAAGAATCAAAATATTCTCCAACACCACACTCGTTTATACAAATAGCAACCCAATGTGATCCAGGTTTTGTATCGGGGTCTAAATTACTTATCAAACCAAATGGCGCATTAACAAAAATTGGTATTTGATTTGCAGCAAACACATTAAACTTTATTTTAGGGTTAATTTTCCTCATAAACATTTGTAGTTGATGTGTATTCATTTTGCAGTACAAATACGTTTACAACAACAATGGATCAGTTGATGAATAATGATAAAATACATAAGCTTCATATTTTATATTTTAGCTATTGTAGTCTACATTCACATCTCGATTTTTATTTATTTCAATCACGTTATCGAACTCTGCATAAACGATGCAATTTAACGTTTTCGTAAGAGCCTGATCAAATCGCACTTCCAGCCGGACACTACCATGTCTTATTAGATTCCAGTGCGAATTGGAATTGGAAGATAAATCTGGTGTAAAATCAAAGGCCATCAGACAATAACCTTCAGGGTAATCCTCCAGAGATATAGAGTTGCCTTCATTCAGAAAATGAATTCCAGTTCCCGAGAATAAAGTGTGATATGCAGAAGTGAACACTTTGTCTCCAAAAGATGGTTGCAAGGTCTTAGAGGGAATCTGCTGTCCATCCACATACAAACTAAATGAATTAACGCCCTGGTTGTGAAAGTCAAAAGGGTTTGTATTCAGACTACCGTTAAATGCCGCATTATCTACAAACCCTACAATACATCTTTTTGGTACTTGACCAAGAAATATATTATCAAGTGTTTTGCCCTGAACTCCAGAAGGAATTGTTAATACTTTTACTTCAGCTCGTGTTACGGGGTATTTAGCAGTGGTGGTTGATAAAACTTTTTGATGAGCTAGTAAGACAGATGGATTGATTCTTGATCTACGTATGATTAGAGTGGCATCGCAAATCTGTACTTTAAATTTAACGTCATTGGAAGCAGTCATAAGATTAAAAGATTCTTTTGTACGCACTAATTTAACACGCATTTCCACACCGTTAATTAAGTACTTTTCTTGATTAAAAATATCTCCATGTAAATGTCCTATCATTTCCACTTCCTTGCTTCCTTTAGCTAACTCTTCTCGTTTGACATAGCCCTTGTTATCTCCATTAGCAGCATTCATATACTTAGGTGTATCTTGATACCACAAACCACAAGTAAGATGAGATTGTTTTGCAGCTGGTCCGTAGTTTAGCAATGTTTCTATGTAAGATCGGTATGCATATGTATTATTTGGCGGTGATACGAGCTTCTGATTTAAAAATACATCCAACTGGTTAAACAAAGAGTGTAACCAATTGTTGATCGGTGCAACACTAACTGTAGCAGCAATAGAGGTGGAGTCCTGATTTAAGATTTTTGCTCTAACGTGAAGCAGCGTGTGAGACAAATCAATGTAGTCATCACCAGTCCCAGGAACTAAAAACTCTATTGGCCCATCATCGCTTAAAGAAGATATTGGTTTGTAATGTACCCATTGTCCACTTTCAATACTGGTCTGTGTTGACGGAAGAGCAAACAAGTCCAACTCAGATTTCACACACTCACATGAATTATTATGTAAGAACGACATAGTTTTAATCTGAAAAAATATCTTTTAATTTATACTGCTTTTTTTGTGTTTTTTTAGAACCTTTTCGTTTGGAGGCCTTGCGAGAAGTGATGGATTTCTTTCTTTGTGTTTTTATTTTATATCCAGAACCTGTCAACATCGATTCGATTTTTTCATCAGCTTTTCTCTTTAAATTAGAACTGGCATTTTTAAATCGTGATTTTAAAGATTCGTCTAGTGGTCGAGCGCTTACAACATCAGATAAAAGACCAACTCCCGCATTTAGAGCTTCTTTACCAACGGCCTTAGCTCCATTAGTCAAAAGAGGCAGTACTGATCTAAATAGTCCTCCCAAGAAGCTTCCGATACCATGTCCTCGTTGGTGCGGTATACCCTTGTAAATAATGCCAACCCCTGAACCAGCTTGATGAGAATAGTAATGTTCATATGGACAGATCATGATTAATATGTATATATTATTTTAAACGTCTAAAGTGTAGCTTTGCACATGAAGTTCCAAACTGAAATGGTACTGCATAACCTTCACCTGTTCTTATATCTATCTCAATTGTGTCGAACTCCCGACGCATTACAGGAAGGTAGTGTGTAGGATTAAAAGAGTGCATACGATAAGCTCCATAAAGGTACTTTGTAGGGTCAAATGCTAATATTCTTAGTAAAGGAGTCTTTACGTCTCCTACTATTTGAGGTTCTATTATATTACAGTATACAAAAAATTGCGTCGGCAAACCCATAGATAGGTTTACAGGAAATTTACCTACGGTATTTTTTAATAAATTAACGTTTGGTTCGAAACCAAGCTGCATGCTAAGTTTAGGTGTAAGTTGTATAGATGAAAGTTGATCCGTTAATAGCTTAACATGTACTAGTCTCGTAACCTCATTGTATTCTAGTAATACGTGATGTTTTAACAAGGAGTTTTGATTAAAAGCACTCAAGAAAAGATTAATATTATCATAGTTAGTAGCAGGAATATTTGTTTTATACTCTACTTTTGCTACGGAATCGTCTGGCATATCCTTGTTATCTTTCTGAATGGTTATGATATTTTCTCCTTCACGCACATTAAGCATTGTACAAGGATAGTGAAACTCAACTAATCCCACAGCCCAAGTTCCCTCCAAAGTAATGGTTTTTGGCAACTTTGTAACAAAGTTAGTCGTAGTATTATCTGGAAAATATGATACTGAACTGTTGCTCAGCAAAGTGAGATAAAAACTATCTTGGTTTATCATATTTCCTCTAGGTCTGATGCACGGATCCACCTATTAAATTTGTCAGGATATCCTCTCCACTTGACTAATACTTCCTTTCTGTGACCAGAGTACCGGGTACGTAGTATTTTATCTACTTTGTAAGGAATGGTGGGGTCGTAATTAACTTTTTGAAGTTCTTTTTCATAAAAAGTGCCTATTATTGGTTCGTTTTGTAAATCTTTTAAAGTATAAACAACCAACGGTGTTCTATATATTATAGAAGCAATAATAAATATTTCATCGCTCCAGTTCGTTTCATATCCTTTTTGAAAAATATGTTTGTATTTTGTTATCCTAACATGATCACCAACTTTTAATTTAGGTACTCTTATGATAGTGTTTGATAGATTTTTTTCATATAAATTTCGCCAAACAGTCATAATATTATTAGAATTGACCTCAAATGGGCACATTTTTATACTTGAATGATATGTGTGATTGTAAGAATGTAGTATATCTTGCAAGATTTCAACATATCTATTTGTATTCTTATATGTAAAATAGCGCCACATTTTCATTTTTAGAGTTCTTTGGAATCTTTCTACAATGCTTGCTTTGATATCAGGGTTGTTTGTAGTGTAGTAATTAATGTTATTATTTTTAAAGAATTTCCTAACATCTTTTGATACAAACTCAGTTCCTTTGTCAGACTGAATATGTCTAGGAGTAGCTTTTGCTTCTGAAAATATACTTTCAAAACATTCTTTAATGGTCTCCGAGTTCTTCTTTTTTAAAGCTCTAGCAAATGCGTACTTACTAAAGACGTCTATAACACACAGAATATACTTAAAGCCATCATTATATTGACTGTAAGAGCGCATATCACTCAAATCAGCCTGCCAAAGTTCATTGAAATTAGATAATATATACTTATTTCTATGAATATTTTTTTGGACTGGTTTATGTAAGGTATAAGTTTCTTGAGATTGAAGCCATTTTTTTACTTTTTCTTTGGTCATTCGACCTTGCATGGACTTTGCTAGTTTATCCACACTGCTAAAACTAGCTGGATGTGAAACGTCGTAATAAATACGATAAACATCTAATAGGGGGTCCATCTTTGCCAATCAATTTTTCTGCGCGGATTATGTTTATTACTTTTCAGTTGTTTATAAGAGACTTTTGTTTTTGGCGTGATAATTTTTTCTGTAAGTAAATCTATATTATTAGTTTCAGTATTTTTTTGATTTATAAATTTCAGTGTTTGTGGGTTGCCAATGCAGGATAGAGGTACTTTTATATCATTTAGTCCACAAGCAAATTTTTCCCACCCAATTGGTTTGGGGCGTTTTAATGGACGCAATGTATCATTCACTAGATCGATTATGTTACTACCAGGTATCATTTCATTGTTGATTGTCACTATTCCCTCATCATTCCATTGAATTTTATCCTCATTACTTAGTAATGCAGCTAGTAATAAATCACCTTTCTTTTTATAAGTTTTTGGTATTAATTTAAACAGAAGATTAGGGGTATAACTTGATATTTTTTTTGTTTTAAGTACGTGTTTTCCGGCTGTGGATGTATCTTCAACTATAGTTTTATCGAGTTCACTATCAGTTTTATCCGAATTCGTTAAACTCTCTTCTATAATAATAGGTAATTTTACAGGTTGGCGGTCCTCCTCTGTAAAATGTAAATATCTCTGTAAACTTTGTAAGTATAACGACCATTTTTTACGGTCTTCAACTTTGCTATTAAGGATTTTTTGCATTTCCTTATCCAAACGTGACAAAGCATTCTCAGGTGTGGTATCCTTGTTATTTAATCTTTCAAAAACACCCGGTTCCACCAATAACATTTTCTTTGTATTTTCCATTATTGTTTGAGAAAAGAGCTCAGTAAACCACTTAAAACAGAACCCAAAATAATCGGTAAAAAGGCACCACCTTTTTGAATTATAATATTTTTTCTCGATTTGTTTACTCCTTTAGACACCAATTTTCGTAGTATATTTTTGTATTTTTTCAGTTTCTTTTTTTCTTTTTCTTTAAGGGAAACTTTCCCATTTAAGACGTTAAATATACACTCACAGATGCAATTGATTTCTTCTTTATCACACGCCTTTAGTAAAACCTTACGATATTTAGGTTTAAGAGTATGCAGAGCATTTAGAAAGTCACGATGAGTTGTTACTCTACCATGCATGGTTAAGAACTGATATGGATTTGATGATGTTTGCCATATTTAAATCCTTTTTTAACTACATACACTACACAAAACTGATCAAAAGGAAATATTTTAGTTTTGTAGCGGCACATGTCATTAGTGTTTTGTTTCAGATCAATCATTAAATAACCATGTGCTTCAGTAGTCGCATCTCCATAAGCTTCTTCAAGAAACTTGGAATTATCAGGTGAAACTTGGCGCGCGAGGTAGCGTATTTGTGCTCTGTCTCGAGGATTTTTAAAATATACAATATAACTGGAATTTAATGAAATATCTCTTTGGCCCCTGCCTTGATGAAATAAATTTTGCGTTAGATAAAAGACACTAAGGTTTCTGTGATGGCTCCCTTTAGTAAAAATATCTACAATACGACCATCAGATTCTCTCATAAGATCGTCAATTATAAGCAATTGGGGCTCTTCACCATCAAACATACTAAGATCCGGTAAACCTTGACTGTAATTTACTTTACTCAAATTATATAATGGTTGCATTTCATCGTAACACCAAGTTATTTTGGTAAACTCAACATTGCATAATTGTGAAGTATATTTTAAAAAGTTGCTAACAAAATTAGATTTTCCACAGCCACTGGGGCCTGCTACTATGGCTGTAAAAGGGTGAATAAAGTGATACATTTTTTAATTTAATAAAATACGTGTATCCTATAAAAAAGATGATCAATAAATGAGCCGAGTTTAAAAAAGGAACGGTTTTATGAGAACGTGAAAAAATAAAATCAATCATTATAGTTATCAATTATTAAGTTTATTTAATTATTTTTTGTTGATCTCTACCACCGTTTCGGAAAATTAGTCGCAGAGAAGAAACGGCAAGAAACTCTGCATTAAAATACAAATAATCGTACCTATGAAAATCATACAATTAAAAACATTTATCAACTTGAAAAGACCTTCATAATTTATATTTTGTATCTCAAAAATAACATCATACTATTATTATCTACTTTACATATTAAAATATCTCCCAACCTAAAAAGTACAATGGACTCGATGGTCCAGTGGTCGGTACTCATACCTGCTTAACTAAGGGTTCGTGGGTTCGGTTCCCCCACCAGTACAAACATTAACTAATATTTTTATCTACTTTACATATTAAAATATCTCCCAACCTAAAAAGTACAATGGACTCGATGGTCCAGTGATCGGTGCTCATACCTGCTTAACTAAGGGTTCGTGGGTTCGGTTCCCCACCAGTACAAACATTAACTAATATTTTTATCTATTGTACATCTTAAAAATATCTACCAACCTAAAAAGTACAATAATTATGAATAGAATTACTGACTGACTCGATGGTCCAGTGGTTGGTGCTCATACCTGCTAAACTAAGGGTTCGTGGGTTCGGTTCCCACCAGTACGAACATTAACTAATATTTTTATCTACTGTGCATCTTTCATCGGTGGCAGTGGGCAGGACACATAACTCGTAGAACAGATGGCCGTGGGGGCAGTAAAGTTCTCGAGTGGCGACCACGCACCGGAAAGCGTAGTGTAGGTAGGCCTACCCCCACTCGGTGGACCGATGACCTGGTGAAGGTGGCGGGAAGCCGCTGGATGCGGGCAGTGCAGAACCGGTCGTCGTGGAAATCCTTGGGGTTGGGGAGGCCTATGGACGTCCTTCGGCTGATATGATGACTATACATCTTAAAAATATCTTCCAACCTAAAAAGTAGAATAATTACAAATAGCATTACTGACTGACTCGATGGTCCAGTGGTCGGTACTCATACCTGCTAAACTAAGGGTTCGGGGGTTCGATTCCCGCCCTGAGCAAACATTAAGAATGTAAAAAAATATTTCACAATTTTAAAAAATCGGTTAATTAGTATTTTACATCTCAAATAATTTTACAAAAAAATATTTATTTACTAAAACTTAAAACAAAATTTTGTACAAGCAATAATTTCAGATTGAATGTATCCGTCATTGTTTTTTAATTGAATCTATTTTGTAATGACCCCATGCCAGAGTGTCCGTAGAGTTCGGTATTAAAAATCTTTTGCTATCATTACATGATAATGAAACCTTATTAATTTTTTGTGTGTATATCACATGTTTTATAGATTTGAATCTCAACATGTCGCAAAATTGCTTAGATTTTTGTATTAAACATTTTTTATAGTCGTCTATTTTGAAATATTTTGTCACGCTTTTATTCACCCCCTTTGCTTTAGCAGTTATTTTATTTTGTATATCCATTGCATATATTTTTGATCGTAATCCCACGAATTCCTTTAGGATTTTTCCATTGCATTCATCTTTGAAGAATCCTAATCGTTTCCTGTTTACTTGAGGATAGCCATACACATTGTCAGCGGGGTAGTCAGATGTGTCGAAATAGGTATCAAGATCGGGTTTCAAGTCCTTGTATAAGTCATTAGTAAATATTTGATATACAAAACTATCGGTATCAGTATACAAAAGTTTAAGATTATTTTTGAATTTAGATTTCATGTAATTGTAGTGGAATTCATACATGAAAGTTTTTGATAAATCTAAAATGCAAAATCCTAAATATATCGGTTTGTTGTAAAAAAGTTTTGTTTTATTTAGCTGCACCGCTACTAGATTTTCACTGAAAACAGACAAACTATGAAATTCTGGTCTCGCTATCAAAGTTTCGGCACCGGTTGATTTTCCATTGTTACTCCACTTATTTAACAATTTTACGTTTACTCGTTTCTCAATGTTTTCCATTGTTTTTCCGAAAACTGAGTTATTCATAAGTTTAAAAAAATCTTTCTCAAACTCAGAAGATGATTGAGCTCTCATCGATGTGTTAAGGTCTATGTATTTTTTCAGCCAGGGACTCTGTTTAAATTTGAGTATTTTATGAACTTTCAATAGCCGTAATCCATTTCGCAGGCATTGTTTAAGATTTCTATAATGGATCACATAGTTAAATTTATTGTGAAGATTTGAAACCAATTTTTTATCTTTAGTTTCCCCCAGACATATAAGTTCTGGGCAAAATGGCAGATCTGAATGATCATCATGTAACTTTTCTGGGTATTCCAAATCAACTTCTAGAATAAAACCAAAATCAGCTTCATCAGGAATATTAAAATCTGTGTTGTTATCTACCCATTCAAATTCACCAGTAGGTAGAAACTGTGACATTGATATACCATATAAATTATTTGCGTCGTACCAAGACAAATAACATGATGGCATTTTTTTGTCATAGTTATCCATATACTTATTATTTGCTAAGCCATGTCTGTTACTGCATTGAGACGTCCCCCCTCTTATACCTTTTTTTAAGAATGCTATTTTTTCGAAGTCAGTTAGCAATTCAAGTTTTATTTTAGTGTACATTAGCATTGCATCCCAGCTTAATCCTGGAGCTGTATAATAGTGAGCAGGGTCTAAACAATATATTTTTAGGCAAACGCTACGAAAATTCTCAAAAATATCAGCCAATAACAAAACATCAGTTTTTAGATACAAATCTGAGTAATCTCCCATGTTATTACATTTGAAGTGAGCCCACACCTTTTGGGCGTGTTCATAATCACTGTCGGATACATGACTTTTAGTTAGCGAACTATAAAAATTTTCTTGGGAGGGGAGAGCGGTCTCTTTTAATGACTCATATGACGTCATATATTCGTAAGGATAAACACCTTTACGAATAAGAAGTTTTAAATCTTCTTCATGATGAAAGTTCAGTTGGAGTTCTTTAAACTGTTCCGGTTTTAAGTTTGTTGCTAATTTTTCTAGACTACTTGACATGAATTTGAACGAGTCTAAAAACCTTAATTTCATTGTACGACCATTTACTTGTACATTCTTAGTAAACGAAATATATTTTTCTTTGTTTTGGGGAATTATTTCAATTTCCCCTTTTTCAAAGTTCAAAGCATGTACTATGAAATGAGCGTCATAGTTACTGAGGTTATGACAAAAAATTGGGACATAATTGGGTACAATGCACCTATGAATACATAGTTTGTGAGCAACACCCATGTAGCGCCCTGTATGCCAATCATAGTCATGAGTATCTTTACTTATTCCGGGCCTCTGGCAGATTTTACATACATCACTTTGTTCTATATCTCTGAGGTCTTCTTCTGACAATAGTAAAGGTTCTTTTTGAAATGAATTTTTGGCACAAATATTTTGTAAATCACTTTTAATAGACTGCATAAAGTGTTGAGCACAATCTTGACCTTTGTATGTCCTATATAAAGAATTTTGATCGTCATATGCACATTTAATATAATATCCGTAACTATATACTTCGTGTTTTTGTATGTTATGAGTGAATGAAGCTTCCGGATTGTTATCGCAAGTTGCGATTGGCCTTAAAAATGATTCAAAATCGGCATAAATTACAAAAGGTAATTTACGCTGTCGTTGATAGTTATCGAATTCCAGAACGTTATCCGGTACTATTTCGTTAAACCAATTTTTTTTTGTTTTTTTCTCGTTCGGTAAGTCTACACGTATATGACCACAATCGCGCCGTTGATGCTCTATTAATTTTTCGCGCGTTGTAAAGTTTAAAAGACATCCATCGCAAATATTAACTGCTATATTTCTAGATGTCATTTGACTAGCTACTAATCGTGAGATATTTTTGATGTAGCAGTAATGCCCCCGGGTTCCACTTGTGATGTACAAAAGATTAATATGAGTCTCCTTACGACATTTAGTAAAATGCAGCGGCCCCACAACACTGTAAGATTTTGACTGAGTGTCACATTCTAACCCAAATACATTGATACTAATATTATTATTTTTTTCAAATTTCCCAATATCTTTTATTTTTACAGGGAACGGTATACCATCAAAGTTCAATCTGTTTTCATGCCCCATGTATGAAGTTACCCTGTCTGCGTGACGTTGCACTGGGTATAAAGCAGATAAGACAGCCCATTTAAAACACTGCACATCAAGATTTTTTACATTTATAACGGCTTTTTTTAACTTAATACAGTGCGGTAGATCAATGTATGATGATCCCCGAAGTGGATTGAATTTATTAACATTCATATCAAGATATTTTATTTTGTCAAGACTCCAACCGCTATCCTTTTTCTCAAAGTTACACACTTTATTAGAGATTTCTTTTTCCAATAAATTAAATATAGTATCGATATCATCACCTTGACAAAACATGTAATTAAATGTTTGGAAATCAAAATTATTTGATATTTCTTTTGTTTCTTGAACGAAATCGGCATTCAAAATAAAATTAACTTTGATCACCGTTAATTCGTTTATGCCTTTTTTAATTAATTTATACATGGTGTCTTTTATTCCCTGTAAAAATAATTCAGGAGTTTGAAATTGAACACTATCTTGTTTTTCAGATGATACTATCCTATATGTTACGATTCTGTTTCCAAAAGCCGATTCTATTATGCGAACATTATTTAGCTCCGGATGAGCAGCTGCTGCGTTTTTTTTGTGTAAATTACTTTTTAAATGACTGGCATGGAATTGTTTCTTCACAAAAACTCCGCACACGGTACATTCAATCTGGTTATTGTTGCTTGTACTCACATTTTGTGTGGCAGCTGTAGATGAAGTGGGTATGGCTTCATTCGACACGGATGGCTCAATACGTGCGCTCTTGATAGACGAGTTGGATCTTTTCAGGGACAGTTTTCTTTTTTTTCCAGAACTATTGAGGGCTGCTGTTGAGCTGCTAAAACAAAAAAAAAAACTTCAATTAATATGTGGATCTCTTTACTATGTTTTTGCTAGCGTAATTAAAAATACAAACTTTTATTTTTACATCGAACACAGTAAGCTTGCATTTGCATGACTCCGTCAATTTCATCCTGATCATTCGATGGAAATGAATTTGAATTTAAATGCCCATTACACGGCGTAAAATATGGGGAAATGCTGATATCTTCAACCATCCATTGAGGTAGTTGAGATTGCAAGTACCACAATCTAAGATACCGATGAAATTTATTTAAAATAATAGATTTATCAATTCTACTAATTTCATCACTAGTGAGAGAAATCATTTTGATAGCTGAACAGCTTTTTTAAAGACTGCACATGTAAATGAGTTTTTACAGTTTAAATACTTTTTCTCCCCGCCCCTACTCCCCGGAAAGTTATGTATCGCATTAGAGATATACAAGCGGTACATAATAGGGAAGTAAGGAAGAAAAATAATTAATTTTAGAACATTAAACAATTGCAGAAGGCCGTGGGGGCACTAAAGTTCTCGAGTAGCGACCTCGCACCGGAAGACGTAGCGTAGGCAGGCCTCCTACACGATCGAGAGGGAAGCCGCTAGTTGCGGACAACGCAGTACCGGTCGTCGTGGAAATCCTGGGGGAAAGGAGTTTGTCCAGCGGTGGACGTTTGTCCAGCAGTGGACGCCTTTCGGGAAATATGAAAAAATAATATATATTTTTTTTTTTACCTTGCTCGAGCACGATCTGATCCCAGTTGTCTTTCGGCATCGTCAGCTATCTCGTATAATTCCTTGTCGTACAAGTCGTTGTGGAGGTTATGAATGTCCATGTCAGCTATCTCGTATAATTCCTTGTCGTACAAGTCGTTGTGAAGGTTATAAATGTCCATGGTTGATTGTTGGGTAGTGAATGAGGCCAGCGCTTTATATTTGCGAGGTTCAGTTTTGAGATGGTAGGGAGACGGTTAGTTTGAAGCAAAAAAAAGGGAGGCTTTAGTCGGAATCTGTTGCAAAAAAGTATTTTTTGCAGTCGGGCTTCCCTGCAATATGTTTCGTGATATTGTATATTATATCGCGCGTGCTTTGTTGATTGATGTCTGATTCAGATTGTGCGTAATATTTAACACGCAATTCAGCGTGTTTCCAATGATTTGCAGGTGAAACACCTTTTAACTCTTTTAAGTTAAAAATTTCGATTTTTATAAGGTGACTGGCTCTAGATCCATCTTCTTCATTGTTTGACACGTAAGACATGCCTCCTTCAACTGCATGACCAACACACGAAGATAATGTTACTTTCTTCTGCTTTAGTTTGGGTTTTTCGAAAAATGAATCAATATTGTTTGGTCTTTTGAGTCCATTTTTCTTGTTTTTATGAGTCAATAACATGGAGCACGTTTCGTCCTCATCACTCATACTATTATTAAAATAATAACTTTTAAATGTGTTCGGCAATTCCAGAGAGTCGGCATTTGCTAGCTGAAACAATCGAAACCACTAGTTGAAATAAAAAGAACTAAGCATTTGTTAAATTGCTGTAAAGAGTTAATAAAATGTGTATTTTAAATAAAATAAATTATTTAGAACACCGAAAGATGGCCATGCGGGCAGTAAAGTTTTCGAGTGGCGACCACGTACCGGAAAACGTAGCGTAAGCAGATGGAGCGACGACCTGATGAAGATGGCGGGGGGAAGCCGCTGGATGTGGACCGCGCAGGACCATTCGTTGTGGAAATCATGAGGGGAGAGGCCTTTGCCCAGAAGTAGACGTTTTTCGACTGATATGATGATGATTTAGGAGACACTAGAAATTAATTTCTGAAAAATTATGAAACAAGGAAAAACTTACCGTCATAGTATCAGCGGACTGATATAGGTATGATAAAATGCACTGCACAAATACACCGGTATTATAAACTTTATAGTTTATCGGATCAAGGTAGTGTTGTTACTGGCTCTATCTATGCAATATCATTTTGTTTTATAGGAAGGGTTGATGAACACGTCAAAACTTGTTCATTGCACACCTGCAACTTTGCCTCCGTCGTTTAAGACAGATATGCATAAAAAAGGGCCATTTAATAGATTCCGTTTTTTACTTTCAGAAACACCACTGTTGCAGCTGCATGCATTCCATATATTTTTTTATTTATGGTAGTTATTTTGTTTAGGAAGGGAAATCAGCAAGTTGAGACATGTCTAAGCTGCGTACACTGATCCAATCACATATGTGTAAAAAAAAAAAGGGTCTCTTAATGGATTTATTTTTAAATTTATGAAAGACTGGTCACATGCAGGTCGACTTCTATTGTGATCAAACAGGCAGTGATGGACTTACGTATGGGGAACCGACGCGAAGATCGTGGGAGCGTTTGTATTGCACCTGTTGTGTAGTATATCAGTTTTTTTGTGATTGGAGCGAGGGATATTTTAAAGAACAGTTTTTTTGTGTGTGTCGGATGGACATCGAGTCTCCAAAAGCCTTTAATATCTCATACATTCAGGATAGAGGCTAGTAATAAATTAGTGATTTTAATTGTTAGTGGGTATAAAAACCCCGCATTTCTCACGTTTTACAAAGGCTAAATATACGACACTCATTGTAATTTATATGGGAACGAATGAAATAAGTTACAGTAGAAAGATGCAAAATTCCTGTTGCCTGACTTGGAAAAAGCAGAGGGTTAAGAAATTGACACACTGGCACGTATCTCTTGCTAGTGTGAGAACAAATTGATTAGGTTATAATCAACTCTTGTAAATGTGCCGTTTGGTTTGATAAGTAACTTAGGCCCAGATACAAACCCAGGGTTACATCTTTTTTAATTAATATTATTCATTCATTTATATTGAATGTGGATTGACCGCAAAAAGGGTTATTATTTACATTTTTTAAATTATAAAGAAAAAAATTCAATGAAGAATAATGATGTAAGTATTATACGCACTATGATTCAGTTACAAAGTATACCTACGCACAGGATTATTTGAGTCGATTGTTTTAGCAGGTTGTAGGTCATGGTCATCCGCTACTACTTCTCGCAGCCACTAGCCGACAGACCAACGAAGCGACGACGACGGTGGTGTCGGTGCTCCAGGTGTGTGTACGCAGGATGTTTCTTTATGCCAGCACCGGAGGATTTCAGGCAGCGGTCCTCTTGGGTTTCGACGCTTTCGGCTTCTTCGTAGGCGGCTTAGTGGTTTTTTGCGCCTGGGGCGCTGTGGCCGTGGACTTGCCCGGCAAAGCCAACTTCTTTGCGGCGGGTTTCTTCTTAGCGCCCGTGGCCCTCTTGTCCAAGGTCGTCGCTGGCGTTTTTTGCGAAAACAACGAGTCGCTATTAAAAAAAACCAGCCATGCATATTAAGTGGTCTAGAACCCGCGAATACCTACTACTGCCGGGCCGGGCCCTTAATTAGGGTCGTCGCTGGCGTTTTTTGCGAAAACAACGAGTCGCTATTAAAAAAAACCAGCCATGCATATTAAGTGGTCTAGAACCCGCGAATACCTACTACTGCCGGGCCGGGCCCTTAATTAGGGTCGTCGCTGGCGTTTTTTGCGAAAACAACGAGTCGCTATTAAAAAAAAGCCAGCCATGCATATTAAGTGGTCTAGAACCCGCGAATACCTACTACTGCCGGGCCGGGCCCTTAATTAGGGTCGTCGCTGGCGTTTTTTGCGAAAACAACGAGTCGCTATTAAAAAAAACCAGCCATGCATATTAAGTGGTCTAGAACCCGCGAATACCTACTACTAGTGGCTCACCACGCTTGACCTATTACAATCGAATTTTACACGTTGATACCCTTATCGCGAACTAAAACTGGGACATTGTGAATCCCAAAAAAATTAGGTTTCCTACAGGAATGCAAAAAATTGTATCTTTAGATTGGCTCAACGTAACAATATGAAACCTTTACATTGGGATGGGGTGTTTTGACCATCATTGTATAGTCGGGTATTCTTTATCCCGGAAAACTAAAGAGGTCCCGTGGGAAATTATCTATCGATACTTACAATAATAGCAATAGAGTACTTTTTTCTATTTATTAGCTACACATACCAAACATTATAATCATAGTAGCAGAATGTCAATAGATGGCGCTGTAGGGATAATAAAACGCGCTTAAGTTGTATTAAAACATTAAAATATTGTTTCATACTTTTGAGTGGATTTCTTTTATGTATTTTTCAGCATACGCTACTTTAAACTCTGGAACTATGGTACGTAGCGATGTGTTTCATAGACGAACAGAGAGGTATTTATTTACAGATTCCAATCGTGTAAAAAAATAAAAACACATAAATCGAGTTTAGCATCTTTTATCAGGAGGCACAGATATGGGAACTCTTCTGACGGCGACTATTTGCGTGTGGCAGTTGCTCTCCGCCTGCAATATCAATATCTGTGAACCTCATCAATGTATTTGCGGGTCCACGGTGGAGGCAATTGTCCATCACTCACTGAGTTGCAGTCGTGTTTGTGAAGATTCCCACGTCACCAATTCCTTAATGACCTCACTCGGAGGGCACTGGTCTCGGCCAGATGGAATATTCCATCTTTGATGCAGCCGCCGGCCGGGCTTTAGTCGATCTGATGGCAAAAGGCCGGAGGTTGTAAACAGGTGCTATGGCAGAGAGGAAATTGTCCGCTTTGGGAAGCCACTTTTTCTGTCTCACTCCTCACCCGTACGGTACTGCTGCTCAATTTGCGGCGAGAAAGAAGCATAATAAGTACTCGGTCTTGGAGGCAAATTACTGCTTTGTGCCGCTGGTCTGTGAGACAACCGGCTGCTGAACCCTCAGAGGCCTTTGCCTTCACAAAGGAGATTGGCCTTCGCCTTCGAGAGAGGAGATGTGACGTGAGGTCCTACCTGCTGCTAAGGTTGTCTATTGCCATCCAGCGCGGCAACCAGAAGTGCGTCTTGGGCTCCTTTGGAGCTGATACGACTCGAGGATTTGACCCATATTAATATTGTTAGGAAATTTTATTACTAGATTGATACCTATAATGATTTGAATTAGTTTTTTGATAATATAGGTAATGTGTTATTTCATCATATCAGTTTATATAGGTCTCCACCAAGGGGCTTGACCTGCCCTGAGTTAGGGCGATCTGGCCTTAGACAATCACGTGGGCCCATTGCGGGTGGATTGACTTCACACATAAGCTTCGAATTTCTTCGCAGGCGTGTGCAGGTTTCCTCACGATGTTTTTCTCACCGTAAGAGCGTCGGATAAACGTACATACCAGTATGAAATCGATATTCGTATAGATATTGGTAAGTGGCAGATTCGAACCACGGCCTTCCGGACAGGAGGTAGTGGCCCTAACCGTTTTGCCACCGACGCTCTATATTTTATTTAAGATTTAGAAATCCTTACTTAGTAGTATTATAAATGTGAAAATGTGTTTGTTTGTTTGTTACCTATTCACACTTCAACACCTCTACCAATCTTGATGAAATTTGGCATGCAGGTAGTCTGTATCACTGGGAATGAAATAGTCAACCTTTCATCTGTGGAAATTATCATAGTCCGATGCAGTTCCTGAGGAAACTAAAACAATACTCTTTGTTCGCAAATTTATTTAAAATCGTAACGTAATCGTAAATGGATTGGTGTGATTTTTAGCACAGAAATGAGGTGGAAAATATAATTTACTAATAAGTATATCCTGACATAGTTCCCGAGGGATCTGGGGACAACTGTTTTCTACGCTCGCGCACGTCGGTGGCGCCGCAACGGAGCAACGGATTAAAGTGATTTTTTGGATAGAATTTGTTAAGGGGTGGGGGGGGGGGGTGGGAAGTGACAAAGACTGCTAATCAGAATAGCCCGATACAGTTCCTGAGGTACCTGGAGAAAACTCATGTCCACGCTTGCGAGCTGATTGCGGCTCGCGCACCACTCACCCTTCATAAAGAGTCATAAAAGCTATGTCCACGTGGGCGAAGCCGCGGGCAAAAGCTAGTTCTTAATATAAGTTGAAAATAATGATTAACAAATTACTAGTATTATTGTGAAAAAGCATGGGGCGCTCTGTGCCATATTTTTCATCTATCGAGCAACCCACACTTTTTCACAATAATACTAGTAATTTGTAAATTATCATTTTCAACTTATATTAAGAATTATTTTTTTACTTTTTAGTCTGATATACTTCAAAAGCGTGTTTTTTAGTTTTTTTTAATTATATTTATTTTACCTAATGCTTTAAAATAACATGACATAATCCATGTAATCCATTAAAGTTCAAGTCTTGGCTACAATAATGGGCTATAGTTATCTATGATAGCTTTGGCTGCCCTCCAGATTCTGTAATAGCTTCAACAGCACAAAGCACCGTACACAAACATACAGTAATGACATATTTAAACCTTGAAACCACGCACCGAAATAGCCGGTAAGTTTATCGTCATCATCATATAAGCCGAAAAATGTCCACTGCTGGACTAAGGCTTCCCCAATCATTTCGATGACGACCGGTCCTGTGCTGCCCGCATCCAACGGCTTCTTGCGATCTTCACTAGGTCGTCGGTCCCACGGTCTGGCTACGCCACGTTTTCCGGTGCGCGGTCGCCACTTGAGAACTTTACTATCCCAATGGCCATCTGCTCTACAAGCTGTGTGCCCTGCCCACTGCCACTTCAGATTAGCGATTCTGTGAGCTACGTCGGTTGTAACGCGGCAACGCGTTGCTGTAAGTTCTTCTTTCATTCGACCTATTTCATTCCATCTATTTGTTCTATTACGCATGCGCTGATACAAAACAATCCATGTGTCACAATTTGAATAAACTGTGACACATGGCAATTAAAAAATTCATTCTACCCTTCAATATTCACCATCATATTTCAAAATAAAATAAATTACACTAACATTATAAAGGCGAAAGTTTGTGAGTGTGTATGTTTGTTACTTCTTCACGCAAAAACTACTAAACGGATCTGGCTGAAATTTGGTAGGTAGACAGATTAGGACCTGGATTAACACATAGGCTACTTCTTTTCACGCTTGCGAGCCGCTTGCGGCTCGCGCACTGCGTACCCTCGAAAAGTCATAGAAACGTTGTCCACGCGGGTGAAGCCGCGGGAAACAGGTAGTTAATTTTATAAAACTTAGCCTCTATTAAAAGACCCATTTTGGTTATGTTATAATTGTGGTTTTTTTTTCTGATTTGTGATATAAATTAACGTGTGTAATCCTTTTATAATTTTTATATATATCTTTCTAGGTCTTATTTTTATCATTAAATTATTTTTGTGTGCAGGACCACCTAAGGCCATTTCATACAATTACGAGGGTGGCATACTTAAATGCTCTCAGTGCGCGAGGAGTTTCGCTGCGAAGATTGGCTACATAAACCATCTTCGAGCGCACGCGCGGCAAACCGACTAGGAGTCGAAGTGGTCGCCATGACCGAAATCGATCGGATAGATCATCATCATTCATCATAATAAGCTTATGTGTGACACTGTGATTAACTTAATATCTTACATTCAAAGAAGTTCTACAGTACGCGCAAGAACTGCACGACCTCATTCGCCCAGCTCCATTTCACCGTCCTTCAACGAAACGCAGGAAGAGTTTGCACTCCTTTTTTGATGTTCCACCTTTCCGCTTTAAATTTACATCTGAACTTTTTTTATGTGAGGTCTGGGGGTCACGTTTAGGCATTGATATCAAGATTGCCATAGTATTACTTATCAGTGGTTCTCAGGAAGTAGATAACGAGATCTCATGTAGAATCGGATCAAAAAGCATCAGTGGCTCAAACGGTAACGACTCGATCCTCCAAACCAGAGGTCCCTGGTTCAAATCCGGACGGCCAATCTACTAATGAGTTTTTGAAATTAACGTACATAATTATATATACCGATTGCTTTAATGGTAAAGGAAAACATAGTGAGGAAACCTGCACATCCGATTCCAGATGTGTATGAACGTCGCGTTGCACACGCCGGTAGGTGTAAATCTAAAAGCCCTACACGTGACCTCGGGCACTATTATGTAGATATCGTTGCTTCTTGGACTCTCCTGCCTTTCATTGTGATGCCCAGAAGCAGAGCATCCAATAGATTGTCCAAGAGTGCTCATCGACTTGATACACCGGAGGTCCCTCAGAAGACCTGATGACTGTTCGTAGTTTCACTACCGTTAGATTCATACGTGTACTGTGCTTTCAAGACTACTGATTGCGACTAAATATTAACAGTACATCGTATATTGTTGTTGCATTGATACTTGATAGTAAGCAAGTGAACTAATGATCTGAATAACAAATATTCATTTGGCAACCCTATAAGTAATATTGTTTGACCCTAAATGTTGGGTATTCAAAGATATATTACAGGTAATTGGTCATTGGTATGAGATGTGAATAAATATATTACTGAACTAGCTGTCCCGGCGAACTTCGAACTACCTCACACTACAGTACGCTACAGAACACTTCACTACACTACCGCTACCGCTACACTACCACTACACTACCACTACCACTACCACTATACTACCACTACCACTACTCTACCACTATATTACCAATACACTACCACTACCACTATCACTACCACTACTACTACCACTACCATTACCACCACCACTACCATTACCACTACCACTATCACTCTATTACTACCACTTTGCCACTACCATTACCACTACCACTAACATTACCACGACTACTACACTACCATTACACCGCCACTACACTATTAATACCACTACCACTACCATAACTTCGAACCACCTCACACTACAGTACGCTACAGAACACTTCACTACACTACCGCTATCGCTACACTACCACTACATTACGACTACCACTACACTACCACTACCACTACAATACCACTACCACTACACTACCACTACCACTACTCTACCACTATATTACCAATACACTACCACTACCACTACAACTACCACTACTACTACCACTACCATTACCACCACCACTACCATTACCACTACCACTACCACTCTATTACTACCACTTTACCACTACCATTACCACTACCACTACCACTAACATTACCACGACCACTACACTACCATTACGCTGCCACTACACTATTAATACCACTACCATAACCACTACACTACCACTACAACTACCATTACCACTAGAGATGGGCCGAATATTCGTTTTATATTCGGTATTCGGCATATTCGGCAGCTTTACCGAATATTCATATTCGGCCGAATATTCGGCTGAATCACCTAATATTCGGCAAAGTGATACTCAAAGTTTTTACTGTTATTCACCCGTGTATTATCATGATTTGAGTGTACAGTGTAATGAGGTAAGTATTTTAGAGTGTAGCTTTCTGTTTTTGTTGTCACTGAAGCTTTATTTTCAATTAAAGTAGGTTGGTAAAAGAATAGCTGAATCAAATCACAACTACTTAGTAGTTTAGTAGATTATGAATAACATTTTTTTCTAGTTTCTACTCAGCATAGCGTCGCAAAATATATTTATTTATATTGAACGTTTAAACCTATCCTATTCAACCAATATAGTTCTTTATAAAGAAAATAAGTAATTTGTTTGTACTTTTCAGGTTGTAATTTAAGAGATCAATCACTTAATCTACGCATTAAGAGTTAGGAACTTAATTAATTTAATTATAGTCTTCTTCTGCAAAGGCGTTGTCGATGACAAATTAAATCATTCCGGCCCAGAACTTAGCCACTTCGACTGTCTACTTATAGTCTACTGAGATATAAGACAAATATATATGTCATCTCATATAATTATTTAAGATCAATTCAAAATGTCATTAATTACATATGTATGTAAAAAATAACATAGGAACATTATTCCTAAAAAATCACAATTCACATCTTCATTGACTTACATGAAAGTGTTTTGTTTATCTATAAACAGAAAAAATATAGTTCTTAAACAGTTTTGGAAACTACAATAAAAATAAACGTAAACACAAATGTTTTGTTACACAATTAGAAAATAAGCCTGGAGTAATCACTTGTTTTTTTACACCATAACTTGCCACTTGTGAATTTTAAATACTAAATCTAGTATTTAAAATTCACAAGTGGCAAGTTATGGTGTAAAAAAACAAGATGCTCAGCTTTATTTGGCAATAGTTTGTTCCGTTTTTGCTCAAAAACGTTGCCTGCTTCGGAAAATAAACGTTCACTGTAAACCGAGCTTCCTGGAGCTGAAAGAAAAATTTTAGCCATGTTGCTCATAAGAGGAAATCGGAATTAATTTTTCGACCGCCACTTGTAAGGGCACATATCCCGTGACAGCAAGCTATCTGCAATGTATCTGTCTAATTCGATAGCTATCGGGCTTTTTAGTTCTTCGCTCACTTAAATGTTAGTGCGGATGGTGGCGCATCGGAAGCCGGGTCGTTTCTTTCCCTCTAATATGGTTGATGGTGGCTGAATCTCGCGTTACCCTCGTGACCGGGTGCTGTCCGTGTTAACTGGCCCACTCTTGTCAAAGGTATCAATGACATTAAATGATTTTATGTATAACTTTTCGTGTCATATTGTTTTCATGTTCTAATGACATAATCTGGTTTATTTCAAGGATTTAATTTTGATATAATTAACTAATGATTGTTTATTTATTGATTTTTCGCAAATGAAATTATGTAATTATTATTTTATGACTATCTGAAAGAGTGTAATTTGCACATATTTTGAATAAATATCTTAAATCTTGAATCTTGAATCTATCTCTTATCGTGTGGCACAATTAACCGTGCTATCCAAGGAATAGACGACAGCGGTTGCCTGGAGTTGCACTTAGCATCACCCGTGGTCACGTGTAGGGTATTTTTAGATTTACACCTACGGACGTGTGCAACGCGACCTTCATACACATCTGGAATCAGATGTACAGGTAAATTATAATAAATAATTAATTATGTAGTTAATATAATATAAGTAAATATAAATTAATCCTAAATTAAATCTCTGTAGCACTAACAATTAAATAAATAAATATTGTTAATTATTGTTTGTTAATTTTTTCCGAAATATAGCGTCGTTTATTTATTTATTTAATAATTATACGCATGGCTACCTACTGAGCCAGTAAAATATAAAATAATTAAATGACCAGACATGAAGACATACAAACCATGGATTTGAGAAGACCAAGAAGAAGAAAAGTTAAGGTTATGGTTGTAATGAACCGACCGCCAAGAAACCTTTAAAATATCGTCGGTAAGTAAAAAAAAAAAACCGGCCAAGTGCGAGCCGGGCTCACGCACCAATGGTTTAGTACACCCACACCTCTCCACACAACACTACCTATTCATCTCAAATAAAAGACATCAATGCAGGGACAATTTTTTTTTCAGTGTGGTCTTTTTCGGTTTGGTTGGTGGTAGGGCATTTTCTAAGCCCGCCTGGCTAGCTACCACCATCTTATCTAAGTCTTGCCGCCAAATATCAATGTTGATATCATTGGTGTGTTCCGGCATGAAGATAAGATAGCCAGTTCCCCATTGCGTTGGGGAATCTTGGTAAGCCCGCTTCCATCTTCGGCAACATCGTCACTTACCATCAGGTGAGATGATGCCAAGGGCTTACCAATTGTGAATAAAAAAAATAAAAAAAAAACACACTTGGCCGGTTTTTGTTATTACAAGCTTTTATTTAACTTGCAATGTATGTATGTTTGTTCGGGTGAAATTTTTCAAGTTAAATTTGACCCAAATATGCTTGAAAATTTGAGCATTATTTTGACCACCTTCTTAGAGATAAATCGAAATTGCTGTACTGACCGCAGCGGCCGGCAAAAGTTGTAAGAAAATCCATATCTGTCGTGTTTAGCGGCCAAATAAATTACTATAAATGATAATTTAAAAATGGAACTATATTTTACTCCAAAACATGGCAACCAAGAAGGTTACTTATCAAAGGTTATGTTCAAATTTCAGTTATTTGAAAAAAACAACAAATGAACACTTTGGCACGTGAAAAATTATTGATGTTCGTTGTCCGTCATTGATTTTGAAAAGTAATTATTGAAGTTTTAATTTCCGCGCATTATTTGAGAAAAGTACTATACAAGCCTCGGCCAAAACTAGGCATTGATGGACTTACGTATGTGTGCCTCGGCTTCGTCTCGGCTCACATTTACAATTAATGCTGCTGGCCGCTGCAGTAGTGTACTATAAATCACACCAAGTTTCAAGATCCGTTTTGAAGAAAAAGCAAAAAAAAAAGTGTGTGTGTGTCAGCTCCGACGCACGACTGGAGTTTACTACTTAAGTACGATTGTCTAAACAGTCATAAAACATGGCTTGACTTTGGTTTTAAATTTACTCTGCACAGTTTTTATAACTGATGATTCCAATTTCCGGCCTCTTTTCATAGCTGATGTGTCAGGTGTTTTAGCTCTCATGATCGCAGCTACTAATGATCCATCTGGTATTTGGCAGCGACTAACCTCATATGCTTTGGATGCTGTTATATGAGCATATATTAGGCCCTACCATAAAGGAAATTGGTTTGAGTTGACTTTTTAATTAAATCAAGAGCATTTTTATTAAGTTTCTCTTGTAATGTTTCTAGTAATTTGTTGACATCATTCTTTATATCATCACTCGCTTAAATAAGGAAATGATGAAGTGAAAACTGTCGAACATCACTGTGTTTAAAGTCGTTCTGATACTTCAACAGTTCACAATTCATAATTTTCTTCTTATTTGCTTCTTGAAGAAACCCGTGGAAAAGGTCTGTGCTGGTTTAATGATGTGGAGTTGTTTTTTTGCAAATTTGATCTACAGTGACGTATTTATACTATACTCTCGAGAGGATGGGTTTTTTCCAGTAACATTAAACCTCAGTGCAGGAAGGTTCTTCACTGCGACGATGGGTCCACATTAAAAATGCCAATGCATGCTTACAACCACCAGTTGCAGCTGCACAGTCAAAGCACTGGCAACTGACGATTTCACCTTTAGTCTCGTCTATAACCATAGTGACTTTGTATGAACTAGCCCTCACTTTGTGCTCGAGGCAGATCTTGCAATTGAGTGTGCACAGTCCTGATCCACGACGTAGTTGCACGTACCCAATAACATCGTCACCATAACATTCTCGTGCAGCCCTGAAAATGCAAACTAATTACCTGCTGTAAACAAAATTTGTTCTTTATAACCTAAAAAACTACTACTGAAAGAAAGACTATTATTTCGCCTTCGCACGATTAAGGTTACTTACGTAGGTAGTGTTATATTATTATATAGTACTTACATAGCTGTTTTTAAATTTCTCAGCTCTGCAGAATAAAAATAAGGGTTATTTTTGAAGATCATTCCAAACATGGTTGCGTCCACTTTGGGAAAGTTTCTGCTATCTACTTTCACAAAATTGACATCCATGATGGAGTGGAATACCAAATTATATGATGAAGATTGTAAAATATCACAAATTTTCAAGATAATATTTTAAAATCTTATTTAAACAGATCAAAAATCGTAAGACTGCAACAATGACAGATCTAATTATTGTGTTGTGACGTCATCTTAGATTCAGCTAATCCTGACTGTTTTGTATCACGTGACATATTTTAGAAATTAATATCTTTTTAACAGGGATTTTGAAATAAAATAGCAATTATATTTATAAGTCGGATAATTGCAAATCCCTTTATAAATTTATAATTAATGTGGATAACAGCATTTAGCACATTATTGTTCATACTGTCAAATAGCCTATTATTACATACATAAGCTGCCTTGCAGCATACCCTATACACGTCTTAATACTCACGAATTTAAAGGGTTATCTATGATTTTCGATATGAATCGACTACTTACTATGTTAAAAGATTAATCTTTAAAGATCCAAATCCTTTGATTATTGTTATTTACGAAATAACTCGCTATTGAAAATGATAATAAAATGTCACAAATATATTAAATATAATAAAGAAAAGAGACCTCAACTTTTTGAACTAAACTATAGACGCAGGGACCTAAAACATGATAATGTATTTCTCTGTTTAAAAAATGTGAAATTACATTTTATGTTTTGTTAAATTTTAATATAATATTCGGCCCAATATTCGGTACATTAATCGCTATACATGTACTTACTAGATTTTATGTTTTGTTAAATTTTAATATAATATTCGGCCCAATATTCGGTACATTGATCGCTATACATGTACTTACTAGATTTTATGTTTTGTTAAATTTTAATATAATATTCGGCCCAATATTCGGTACATTAATCGCTATACATGTACTTACTAGATTTTATGTTTTGTTAAATTTTAATATAATATTCGGCCCAATATTCGGTACATTAATCGCTATACATGTACTTACTAGATTTCGCGATCCGAACACAGTTTGTTCGACTAAACTTGACTGCGGACAGTACACCTTACTGTAGTGTGGGTTCGACATTCAAGCTGTGTGGATTCCTTGCGAATGGCACTAAAGAAGGATTGGAAAGGCGAGTCAGCCAGTTTGAAGATGAAAATAATTACACTATTGCTACACTGCTCGACCCAAGGTACAATATGAATTTTTTCACTCCAGAAAAAGTTTCATGGGTGAGACGCCAATTCCTTGCAGAATACATTAGAAGAAGCGCAGATATGGATAGCACGAGTAACAGTGAAAATGAGAGTGAACCGCCAGCTCCGTTACCGTACAGTGGTCTTCAATCACAGGAAGATACTCATAAAGCCCTCTGGACGTGCTATGAAGAATTAGCATCAGCAAAGCAGCCTGAGATCGAAGAACTAAAAAGCCCGATAGCTATCGAATTAGACAGATACATTGCAGATAGCTTGCTGTCACGGGATATGTGCCCTTACAAGTGGCGGTCGAAAAATTAATTCCGATTTCCTCTTATGAGCAACATGGCTAAAATTTTTCTTTCAGCTCCAGGAAGCTCGGTTTACAGTGAACGTTTATTTTCCGAAGCAGGCAATGTTTTTGAGCAAAAACGGAACAAACTATTGCCAAATAAAGCTGAGCATCTTGTTTTTTTACACCATAACTTGCCACTTGTGAATTTTAAATACTAAATCTAGTATACTAATTAATTTTTCGACCGCCACTTGTAAGGGCACATATCCCGTGACAGCAAGCTATCTGCAATGTATCTGTCTAATTCGATAGCTATCGGGCTTTTTAGTTCTTCGATCTCAGGCTGCTTTGCTGATGCTAATTCTTCATAGCACGTCCAGAGGGCTTTATGAGTATCTTCCTGTGATTGAAGACCACTGTACGGTAACGGAGCTGGCGGTTCACTCTCATTTTCACTGTTACTCGTGCTATCCATATCTGCGCTTCTTCTAATGTATTCTGCAAGGAATTGGCGTCTCACCCATGGAACTTTTTCTGGAGTGAAAAAATTCATATTGTACCTTGGGTCGAGCAGTGTAGCAATAGTGTAATTATTTTCATCTTCAAACTGGCTGACTCGCCTTTCCAATCCTTCTTTAGTGCCATTCGCAAGGAATCCACACAGCTTGAATGTCGAACCCACACTACAGTAAGGTGTACTGTCCGCAGTCAAGTTTAGTCGAACAAACTGTGTTCGGATCGCGAAATCTAGTAAGTACATGTATAGCGATTAATGTACCGAATATTGGGCCGAATATTATATTAAAATTTAACAAAACATAAAATCTAGTAAGTACATGTATAGCGATTAATTTACCGAATATTGGGCCGAATATTATATTAAAATTTAACAAAACATAAAATCTAGTAAGTACATGTATAGCGATTAATGTACCGAATATTGGGCCGAATATTATATTAAAATTTAACAAAACATAAAATCTAGTAAGTACATGTATAGCGATTAATGTACCGAATATTGGGCCGAATATTATATTAAAATTTAACAAAACATAAAATGTAATTTCACATTTTTTAAACAGAGAAATACATTATCATGTTTTAGGTCCCTGCGTCTATAGTTTAGTTCAAAAAGTTGAGGTCTCTTTTCTTTATTATATTTAATATATTTGTGACATTTTATTATCATTTTCAATAGCGAGTTATTTCGTAAATAACAATAATCAAAGGATTTGGATCTTTAAAGATTAATCTTTTAACATAGTAAGTAGTCGATTCATATCGAAAATCATAGATAACCCTTTAAATTCGTGAGTATTAAGACGTGTATAGGGTATGCTGCAAGGCAGCTTATGTATGTAATAATAGGCTATTTGACAGTATGAACAATAATGTGCTAAATGCTGTTATCCACATTAATTATAAATTTATAAAGGGATTTGCAATTATCCGACTTATAAATATAATTGCTATTTTATTTCAAAATCCCTGTTAAAAAGATATTAATTTCTAAAATATGTCACGTGATACAAAACAGTCAGGATTAGCTGAATCTAAGATGACGTCACAACACAATAATTAGATCTGTCATTGTTGCAGTCTTACGATTTTTGATCTGTTTAAATAAGATTTTAAAATATTATCTTGAAAATTTGTGATATTTTACAATCTTCATCATATAATTTGGTATTCCACTCCATCATGGATGTCAATTTTGTGAAAGTAGATAGCAGAAACTTTCCCAAAGTGGACGCAACCATGTTTGGAATGATCTTCAAAAATAACCCTTATTTTTATTCTGCAGAGCTGAGAAATTTAAAAACAGCTATGTAAGTACTATATAATAATATAACACTACCTACGTAAGTAACCTTAATCGTGCGAAGGCGAAATAATAGTCTTTCTTTCAGTAGTAGTTTTTTAGGTTATAAAGAACAAATTTTGTTTACAGCAGGTAATTAGTTTACATTTTCAGGGCTGCACGAGAATGTTATGGTGACGATGTTATTGGGTACGTGCAACTACGTCGTGGATCAGGACTGTGCACACTCAATTGCAAGATCTGCCTCGAGCACAAAGTGAGGGCTAGTTCATACAAAGTCACTATGGTTATAGACGAGACTAAAGGTGAAATCGTCAGTTGCCAGTGCTTTGACTGTGCAGCTGCAACTGGTGGTTGTAAGCATGCATTGGCATTTTTAATGTGGACCCATCGTCGCAGTGAAGAACCTTCCTGCACTGAGGTTTAATGTTACTGGAAAAAACCCATCCTCTCGAGAGTATAGTATAAATACGTCACTGTAGATCAAATTTGCAAAAAAACAACTCCACATCATTAAACCAGCACAGACCTTTTCCACGGGTTTCTTCAAGAAGCAAATAAGAAGAAAATTATGAATTGTGAACTGTTGAAGTATCAGAACGACTTTAAACACAGTGATGTTCGACAGTTTTCACTTCATCATTTCCTTATTTAAGCGAGTGATGATATAAAGAATGATGTCAACAAATTACTAGAAACATTACAAGAGAAACTTAATAAAAATGCTCTTGATTTAATTAAAAAGTCAACTCAAACCAATTTCCTTTATGGTAGGGCCTAATATATGCTCATATAACAGCATCCAAAGCATATGAGGTTAGTCGCTGCCAAATACCAGATGGATCATTAGTAGCTGCGATCATGAGAGCTAAAACACCTGACACATCAGCTATGAAAAGAGGCCGGAAATTGGAATCATCAGTTATAAAAACTGTGCAGAGTAAATTTAAAACCAAAGTCAAGCCATGTTTTATGACTGTTTAGACAATCGTACTTAAGTAGTAAACTCCAGTCGTGCGTCGGAGCTGACACACACACACTTTTTTTTTTGCTTTTTCTTCAAAACGGATCTTGAAACTTGGTGTGATTTATAGTACACTACTGCAGCGGCCAGCAGCATTAATTGTAAATGTGAGCCGAGACGAAGCCGAGGCACACATACGTAAGTCCATCAATGCCTAGTTTTGGCCGAGGCTTGTATAGTACTTTTCTCAAATAATGCGCGGAAATTAAAACTTCAATAATTACTTTTCAAAATCAATGACGGACAACGAACATCAATAATTTTTCACGTGCCAAAGTGTTCATTTGTTGTTTTTTTCAAATAACTGAAATTTGAACATAACCTTTGATAAGTAACCTTCTTGGTTGCCATGTTTTGGAGTAAAATATAGTTCCATTTTTAAATTATCATTTATAGTAATTTATTTGGCCGCTAAACACGACAGATATGGATTTTCTTACAACTTTTGCCGGCCGCTGCGGTCAGTACAGCAATTTCGATTTATCTCTAAGAAGGTGGTCAAAATAATGCTCAAATTTTCAAGCATATTTGGGTCAAATTTAACTTGAAAAATTTCACCCGAACAAACATACATACATTGCAAGTTAAATAAAAGCTTGTAATAACAAAAACCGGCCAAGTGTGTTTTTTTTATTTTTTTTATTCACAATTTGTAAGCCCTTGGCATCATCTCACCTGATGGTAAGTGACGATGTTGCCGAAGATGGAAGCGGGCTTACCAAGATTCCCCAACGCAATGGGGAACTGGCTATCTTATCTTCATGCCGGAACACACCAATGATATCAACATTGATATTTGGCGGCAAGACTTAGATAAGATGGTGGTAGCTAGCCAGGCGGGCTTAGAAAATGCCCTACCACCAACCAAACCGAAAAAGACCACACTGAAAAAAAAATTGTCCCTGCATTGATGTCTTTTATTTGAGATGAATAGGTAGTGTTGTGTGGAGAGGTGTGGGTGTACTAAACCATTGGTGCGTGAGCCCGGCTCGCACTTGGCCGGTTTTTTTTTTTACTTACCGACGATATTTTAAAGGTTTCTTGGCGGTCGGTTCATTACAACCATAACCTTAACTTTTCTTCTTCTTGGTCTTCTCAAATCCATGGTTTGTATGTCTTCATGTCTGGTCATTTAATTATTTTATATTTTACTGGCTCAGTAGGTAGCCATGCGTATAATTATTAAATAAATAAATAAACGACGCTATATTTCGGAAAAAATTAACAAACAATAATTAACAATATTTATTTATTTAATTGTTAGTGCTACAGAGATTTAATTTAGGATTAATTTATATTTACTTATATTATATTAACTACATAATTAATTATTTATTATAATTTACCTGTACATCTGATTCCAGATGTGTATGAAGGTCGCGTTGCACACGTCCGTAGGTGTAAATCTAAAAATACCCTACACGTGACCACGGGTGATGCTAAGTGCAACTCCAGGCAACCGCTGTCGTCTATTCCTTGGATAGCACGGTTAATTGTGCCACACGATAAGAGATAGATTCAAGATTCAAGATTTAAGATATTTATTCAAAATATGTGCAAATTACACTCTTTCAGATAGTCATAAAATAATAATTACATAATTTCATTTGCGAAAAATCAATAAATAAACAATCATTAGTTAATTATATCAAAATTAAATCCTTGAAATAAACCAGATTATGTCATTAGAACATGAAAACAATATGACACGAAAAGTTATACATAAAATCATTTAATGTCATTGATACCTTTGACAAGAGTGGGCCAGTTAACACGGACAGCACCCGGTCACGAGGGTAACGCGAGATTCAGCCACCATCAACCATATTAGAGGGAAAGAAACGACCCGGCTTCCGATGCGCCACCATCCGCACTAACATTTAAGTGAGCATGCACCACTCATGTCAATGCTAAGAGATAGAGAGAGTAGGACAACATTTTGTACCAAATGGTCGCCCCCCATTTCAGTTGACATTACTTACCCAGGTTGCTCCCCTCAAGCTCCCCTCCAGAAGTCTCGTAAAACGCGCCCGTTGACGCACTAGATGTAAAACTGAGGATTTTATTGCAACCTTTTAACCTGTTTGGCGCAAACGACCGTTTTACGGCCACACTTAAAATATTTGACGATACTCTCTTGATTGAATTTGTTGAATTTGTATGAAGGAATTACCCAATAAAAGTCAAATTATTTTAAAGGATTGACGGTTACATTATTGTTATATCTTTTAGTAGAAGGAAGAATAGGCCCTTGTTTAGTTTTCATGACGAATATGAAACTGGTTTTTGATGTGTAACATCTTTGCTCTCGCTTTCCTGCAATTTGTGGGAGTGATTTCGTGAAATGGGACGGAAATGTGTAACATGGGACGGAAATGTGTAACATGGGACGGAAATGTGTAACAGGAAGTCGCGAAAGCGCGCGCTATTCGATCTGACGAATGAGCTTTGCTCTCGCTTTCCTGCAATTTGTGGGAGTGATTTCGTGAAATGGGACGGAAATGTGTAACAGTGATTTTTTACACATCATATGCGAGTACTGTAGGTCTCGTTTTTTTTTGCAGATTTCTCCGAAAATATACATTTTTTTGGTTGAAACTTTACTTTGTTCTCCACGCTTTTATTACCATTTACCATTCATCGAAATTGGTTCGAATACAGGGTGATTTTTAATCGTGAATATTACAATATGCACGTTTCAATTTAAATTAAACGTGACAATATTTTGTTATAGCACTTTTTAACACTTGAAAGACTTTTTAAAGTTCAGCGTTCGATAATTACGAAACTGTTTATATATATATATATATATATATATATATATATATATATATATATATATATATATATATATATATATATTCGTTATATTTTCGTTAATTTTAACATAATAGTTTATATTTCAATTTTCCCTTGATGTTATTGTTCAACATCTTTATAATAAAAAACCACAGCTCTCTATTTCTAGGGTTCCGTACCCAAAGGGTAAAAACGGGACCCTATTACTAAGACTCCGCTGTTCATCCGTCTGTCTATCTGTCCGTCTGTCACCAGGCTGTATTTCATGAACCGTGATAGCTAGACAGTTGAAATTCTTACAGATGATGTATTTCTGTTGCCGCTATAACAAAAATACAAAAAATTTGAAAAAAATTAAAGTCTCGATACAAAAAACGTGTTTGTTTTAAACGTGAAGAAACAAGCGCCATCTAGTATGATGCTACAGAACCCTTTGTGTGCGGTTCTGACTCGTACTTTACCGAATTATTCATATTTTTTTTAAATTTATTTCAAAGTACAAAATTATTAATCTCACTCTATAACTAACAATTTGACACTTTTGTTTGTCCAATCAATCCTATATCATACATATAACTATACTATTTGTATAAATACATATTTCTTTATTCACAAAGAATCACTTCGTCCAAAACATTTTACCGCCACTACCGCGCCCATGCACTCTCCGCGCGTAAACTACGCGTCACAAACAGGTCACAAAGGTATAATTTCTAATAACCCATTAGTAATACATACGCACTTTCAATATTTTTTTTCAAATGTCGCCCAAAATCATATCTCTAGGGATTTATTATCTTCCTTTCGATATCTTATTCTGTTTTGGAGATATTAATACTTTTCTTACAAAAACCGGACGAAAAAGAACGCATTTTCACATTTTTTTTGATTTTATTATTTTCAAATAAAAAAAAACGGTTGTCTGTAAAGTCGGTTTACTGACGATAGTTGAACGTGACAACGTCATAAGAAAATACTGATGGAATGGTTTCATAATATCGAAAACGGAACGCCTCAGAGCGAGGTAACGACGGAACGCCTCAGAGCGAGGTAACGACGCATGGTAACGACGCATTTTTTCGTGCGTGCAGCCGGCTCCATCGAATTATAAGACGTTATCACGTCAATAGTATAATATGCAATTAGTGAATTGAAGACGGATTAAAAGCTAGGACCATAGATGAATCAAGAGCAAGTGTAGGATTCTAGGACTGAATCACGACCGTGGGGAGTTAAGAGTTAGAGTGACTCAATTAAAATTGGAACAATTACTAAAACTAAGAGTAATTTTCTTTGTGGTCGTACAACTTATAGTATTCAAAATAGCGCCAATTTCCAAATGAAATGACAACAAATAACACAAAAAAGTTTTTATTCTAATGCTAACTCCTTGTCGAAAATGTAGAACAAGGAGTTGGAGTTGTTAGGACAAGGAGTTTGTATGTCGAGTATTTCGGCATAGCATTGAGATGGAGGTCGAATATATTGGTGGGTTCTAAATTCAAACACCAAAATAGTGATTAAAAGAAAAGTGCTTTTTAATAACTGTTTTCAGTAAATAAAATAATCCTTATAAAGAGGTATTAAAATATTTTGTAGCCCTTGTTAAGGCGCGTCTTGACATCCAAATCAGCCACGTACTCCCAAACCCACAACACCAGAGTAATATCGCACTATTGCTGAAAATCGAACCTATACTCGTACCAAAGCGACAAAAATAAATTGAATCAAATGGATTAGGATCCATTTTGGAACGAGTTTTACATAACGAGTATTTCATCAAGGGATTATTAAAAGTTTTGTCGTACCGTCAAACCGCAGAGTAGGTGTTATACAACAAAAACTGTTTTTTTTTTCTCTCAAAAACGGCTCTAAGAATTTTGATGAAACTTTGCACGTCGTGGTTGCTTATGTTTATCTATTACCTAAGTACCTACATAGTATTACCCATTGGTCTAGGAAAAATCGTGTTTGTATGGTTTTCCTACAAATGAAATTGAAACTTGCGATTTACTTACAAATGGTTGGAGCTATTTGACACTCTGTTACCCGCTCCCCTATTTGGTACGCAAGTGCTCGCGCGCTCTACATATGTAGAACACTTTTAATCTAGGGGTTTTAAAAGTTATAAAATAATTTGATGTCATATTAAAAAAGGCTTTATTAGGAAACTGAATAAGACAAAATAATATAAGTTTAAATAAATTGGGAACTAAAAAACAGACTTCTTGAAAAACTTACAACAATTTAGCAAAATTTTAACTCTTAATCTTCCAAAGTCCATTTTCTTTACAAACTTTGTCTTCCAGCTCTATTTCTTCAGTTTTTCTGCACAAGACATAGAAAAACCTGATGGTCAAGACAAATCTACTATGGGATTATCATCGTCAGATTCTGCGTCTGATGTAGGAGCGCTACATACGTAAATTTGTTCGAGAAAAATGTCACGCGAGTGATCACGCGTTCTACTATTGTAGAAATACACTTTTGGCGCGAAATTTGTATGGCGTGCGGCCGCGTTGATCGTCGCAAGCGTACTAATTATGTTCATCAGTTATTAATACAGGAATACTACTGAGTGTGTGCGTAAGTAACCATCAATTTGCGGCTCACATTCCACGACCCATTTACAATGGTAGAACGCGCTACTACTGGAGTGTTAATTTTTTTTATTGTTATTTTAATTTGTCAGAATACACTGTTCCATTTTGTTACTAAACTTAGCCTATTTTAGTATATTAACAATAGGAGTACAATGTCAATGTACAGATTAATAAAGTCAATGAATTAAGAGCATAATTCAAATATGTCACAGCAACAACACAAAATAAATTATTCACAAATATCTACCTACATAATAAACTCCTAAACACTCTTTGTAATTCCTACCCAGTGCTTCAAGAAATGTGAGTCAAACCTTGCTACAATGACTTCCAGGATACTGTGTTGGTGCCCCCCGCACCCCGCCCCCTACCTACCTAGCATGGACGCCGAACGTTTTCGGATCACCGCTTGAAAGTCAACTCGCGCATCCGCGAACATCTGTGACGCACTACAGTGACGCGGTAGCTCTAAAAGCAACCTTAGGAAGATGTGTATATGGTCATTTATTAAGAATAAGTGTACTTAAGTATATATTAGGTCTTGTAAAATTAATTTATCACAATCATTATGAGAAAATTGAAGATAAGTTTAGTGCGTCCTGCCGTACTGTTTATTTCGGTTAATTTCTTTAACGTCTTAACGGAACAATGGATTGTTGTGATTTTTCGCACAGAGATGGCTAAAGCTGTGTGAAATGACATTAGCTGCTAATTAGCATAGCTCCCGAGGTAGATCCCGAGGGATCTGGCAAAACCCCATAACCAGCATCGCGCATCTCGGAGTCGCTAAGGAGCAACGTGATTTTTTGCTTAGAAATAGTTGAGGGGGTGGGAAGTGACATAGACTGCTAATCAGAATAGCCCGATACAGTTCCCGGGCATCTGGAGGAAACTCGTGTCTACGCTTTCGAGCCACTCACTCACCCTCTAAGAAAGTAATAAAAACGATGCCCACTCGAGCGAATCCACGGGCAAAAGCTATTATTTATATAATTGTGTGACTGTTTGATTTCTCTAAAATTTTAAACTTAAGAATTTAATATTTTTAATTTAATTTTAAACTTTTAAATAATTTATCTGCGTGATCAAAATGGAAACGAGGAGATCCGTAGGAGAACCAAAGTAACCGACATAGCTCTCAGAATTGCGAAACTTAAGTGGTAGTGGGCGAGGCACATAGCTCGTAGAACGGATGGCCGTTGGGGCAGTAAAGTTCTCGAGTGGCGACCGCACATCGGAAAACGTAGCGTAGGCAGGCCTCCCACACGGTGGACCGATGACCTGGTGAAGGTCGCGGTAAGCCGCTGGATGCGGGTAGCGCAGAACCGGTCGTCGTGGAAATTTGGTGGTGCAAACAACAAGTACGTCGACAAGCACGGCACAAAATTTTGACTGAACAGTCAGTGCCGACTCTATAAGCATAAAGGCATTAAAACTAAGTAGTACCTAGACAGAACGTTTTAATTTTTTTTTAAAAGTTGTTAAATGTACAATTTTTCACGCGCCGAAATGTTCGTTTGTTTTTTTTTTCAATAAACAGCTTTTTTATTATTCACAATTGGTAAGCCCTTGGCATCATCTCACCTGATGGTTAGTGACGGTGGCGCCGAAGATGGAAGCGGGCTTACCAAGCTTCCCCGACGCAATGGGGAGCTGGCTATCTTATCTTCAAGCCGGAACACATCACTGCTGTTAACACTGATGTTTGGCGGCAAGACTTAGAAAAGATGGAGTTGACTAGCCAGGGATGGCAAGAAAATGCCCTACCACCAACCAAACCGAGTCATACAAAGTTGACCCCGCTGGGAATCGAACTTGCGACCTCCTGGTGTGAAGCGAATGGACTAACCATTACGCCACGGAGGCGGTATTCTATTTGCAAGCCAGTTCGAAAGGATTTCCAATACGACCAGTACAGCGCTGCGCGCATCCAGCGGCTTCTCGCTGCCTTCACCAGTATAGGCAGCGTGGCTTATCCAAGAATTAAGAAGAGACATTAGAAGACTTATGAGTCCCCAGGAGGCTCGAGTTTCTATACAAACGTAGTTATTCGCTTTAATATAAAATCTACATGCCGGACTGAAGCCATACCAAAGTATATATTATATTAGTACTAAACCAAACTTTGCGAATATATTGAGTAGACATATATCGATGTTTGTAATTAGTTTTCGATGAACTAATATAAAACGGAAAAAAATAAAACAAGTTTTAATCTTTCAGTACAAAACTAATTTAAGCCTTCAATTAGTTGTGTTTTAAGTTTACTACGATGAAAACTAATTACAAACATCGACATGTGTCTACTCAATACATCTGCAAAGTTTGGATTCAATCCACCATGTAGTTTTGTATAAAAGAGGAACTACGTTTGTATGAAACTGACTGACTCGGTGGCTCAGTGGTTAGTGCCCTTGACTACTGATCCGAGGGTTGTGGGTTCGATCCCCACCCAGGGCAAGCATTTGTGTAATGAGCAGATTTGTTTGCTCTGTGTCTGGGTGTTAAATATATCTATATATGTATGTATTTAAACGTATATAAGTATGTATATCAGTCTCTGGTAACCCATAACACAGGGAATCCTAGGGGACGGACGGGCAAGAAGGATATGTTAATTTTAAAAATAAATTAAAAATATTTTACCCAATCATATTTATTTATTTCTCGCTTAATCATAATCTTTGGACATTCGGGCATACATAATTGAGATCAAAATCGCAGAAAATATACCTTAATCATATTAAAGTCATTCTTTTAAAAAAAGTGCCATTATCCGTTTTACCCACCCATGGCGGGCAAAATGAATATATGGGTTGGGCAAAATGGATACTTAAATCTAATCAAAACAAGTATCACAAAAATATGTTCCTCGGCCTGAGTACGATGAGCAGGCTTCATGGGTCCACTCTTGACAGACTCCACATTGGATCCAGTCCTCGTGGGGGGATGGACATATACCTCTTTGCATACAGTGCAAAAATAACTTAGAATCCATTACTTTCGCGTAATTCACCAGTCCTTCCTCTTCTTCTAATGTGAAAACGGATCCGAATCAGTCTAATTTCTTTTTTGTTGAACCATTTGCGATATTTCGGTGTAGTGTTGCGTAGGATATCCCATACATTTTACTCGCATTTAATTTTGATGTTTTTTTGGCTTCTTCAATAGCTCTTGCTAAGTTTTCTTCTGTCCAGTTGGCCCGTTCGGTCTTTATCTTGAAATTATAAACCATCCGAAATAAAGATACATAGTCTTAAATACAACTTTTCTACTTGGATTTTAACCATCTCAAACTAAAACATAAGGAGGGCAAAATGGATATTATCCATTTTGCCTGGTCTCATCTTGCCCGCCTCTTACTTTATCGATATAATCTAAAATAAAATAAAAATAGTGAGACTAAGACTCGAGATGAACACGTTTTTATACTCTTATTTCTATCACAATTCACTATACATATCAAAATTTTGATAGCTATGTATAAATTTAAAAAAACACAGGGTACTTACGATCGTTTTTTCCTAATTTTTTCATTAAAAACACATTTCTATTGACAAAACGCGTGATAAGCCTCGGATGCCGACTGTCAACAAGTGCGTGTGCGTGCACGAGTCGACCGACACTCGTGTCATCTCTTTCTAACAATAAAATAAGAAACGAGCTTCGTTATTCATCATGCCCGACCTCTCCGTCATGCCCGTCCGTCCCCTACTTTGGGGCCAGATGACCATGGGTGATTTGTCCCAGAATATTTATTTATTTATTTATTATTATGAAAACTCGAGCCTCCTGGGGACTCTTAATACCAAGACAAACTCATCACGGCTCGATATCACGCCGTCTCCTATCTTCATCACATAAAGGTTGATACTAAAATAATAATATTATATAACATCAATCACCCCACCAGTGCACAGCCGGTTAATTGCAAAAGTTTGCCGCGTGTTGGAAGCAATTTATTGTTTTAGCCTCAGGGCTGCGAATCACTTGTAGAAAGATACAATTTTTCGAAAAACCTAAAAACTTATAGGTGCAAGCTTTAATTTGAAAATAGTTTTAATTATTTCGTATTGAACAGATGGCCGTTGGGGCAGTAAAGTTCTCGACTGGCGACCACGCACCGGAAAGCGTAGTGTAGGCAGGCCTCCCACTCGGTGGACCGATGACCTGGTGCAGGTCGCGGGAAGCCGCTGGATGCGGGCAGCGCGGAACCGGTCGTCGTGGAGATCCTTGGAGGAGGCCTATGTCCAGCAGTGGACTTCCTTCGGCTGATATGATGATGATGTTCTCAGCAAACCCTTTCATTTGATACCCATATTGTAGGAGTGAATTAAAAATAACTAGTCCGCCATCTTGGGTGTGCCGCCATGTTGGATTTAGTATAACGTCACACAGTTAACCATGCATTGTCATCCAAACTAAACGTGTTACAGCTCAATCGTTTGAAAATAATATCTGCTTCAAAGTTGAGTTGCAAGATTTCACCCGAACAAACATACCTAATTGCAAGTTGAATCATCATTACAGCTCATATACGTCCCCACCGAGGGGCTCGAGCCTACCCTGAATCGGGGCGACTAGGCCTTAGTCAACCACGCGGGCCCAGTGCGGGTTGGTCGACTTCACACACAATAAATTAAAAAGTTAAAAAGTTAAAAAAGTTGAATAAAAGCTTGTAATAAAAAGTAGATACTATTATAGTTGTAAGTCTCGATTAAATGCAGTTATGAACATAAACATATAGGGTAAAAGTGGGATAGTTGCTACACTTTTTGAAATAACTTTATATCTCTCAGTACAAAAAGCAAAATACTTTATTTGTAAAACTGGCCGGTACATTATTTTTTTAACTACACATTTGTGAAGAGTAAAAAACATTATCTTTAATATTTCCAAAGTATTAGCGATTTTTACGATCCCATATGGGGGGATAGTTGCCTAATCCATGAAAATTTACATTAAAGATAGATGTACTGTCAAAAAACAGGATATCTATCCCGTAAAAACTTTGACTTTCAAGAGTAAAGAAAATAACCACACTTTTTCACTTTCTCAATGATTTTTCATTTCAATCAAAAACTATAATGAAAGTATAAAAAATAATAACATTACGCACTTTGTATTATCATTATAAATATTCTTGTACATTTTTTAAAAATTTATACTTCTAAATATTAGTCCTAACTAGAGTTGAAAGTAGCGGTGTGGACCTATCTTTGGGATTTTTTCTATCGAGCAAAAACTGATCAATCGTGTTTCTAATAGCTTTTGACCTTAATGAACATCACCAACAATAAGGGTATTTTGTTTCAAGGTTGGGTTTTCTATCGTTTAGAACGTCAAAAGTGACGTCAAAAATAACGAAAATCTTCAGTATTACCGCCTTAACCATTACGCCACGGAGGTGGTAAAGTTTAGTTATTTATATACAGGGTCTTAACAAAGGTATGCACTTTTTTAACTAGAACTTGTACTCATAAAACTGAACAATTTTTCCCGAGAAACATTTGGTCAATTCGCATTTGTTTTCTTTATATGTATATTTTTTTCAATACAATTTATTTTTACTAAATAAATTATCAAAATCAATAAGAATAACATAAAATAATATGTTACTGTAAAATAAAATATCATGTCAAACTAATTCCAGGTCATAAGGCAAATAAAAATATATCTTAATAATCTATAAATACCTAACTAACTATCAGTCAATAAATAACCCGCCCCTTGCCGAACCCGGCGCAAGGGTGCACATTGCACCAGCTGCATTACCCCGCTGAATGGCAATGGCCAACCTTTGCACCAGGAACGAACCAGGGCGGGAGTCACCGCTTATATCATTACGCCTCGCTCCCAAATCATTAACGAATTGCTTCGCATATGACCCCCAACTGCCCATAGTCTCCACGGCAAATTCTTAATTAAAATTATTGAATTGAGCGGAAAAGGCCAGAATAGGTAATCGTCATGCAGCGCACTAAAGTTCGTGCCGGCACGGTCATTGAAATCGCGTAGCCTCAGCCATCTCAGCTGATCGTATCGTATTCTAAGCAGTTTGAAAAGTTTATTAAAAAATTAAAATGCGAATTGACCATGGGTTTCTTGGGGAAAGTTGTTCAGTTTAAAAAAAGTGCATACCTTTGTTAAGACCCTATATTTTACTACTAAAGTGGCAACCCTAACAAACGCGAGAACATAGCTGACTCTGTTAAAGAAGATGTTGTTGTAATCTTCTTTATTATTGCGCCAAATTGCTGCCGGTGAAATGTGAAGATAGCTGCGGAGGGAGTTTAACGGTCATTATTTAAATTTGGAATTTGTTTAGTCGAGACTTCGGGCACAGTATAAAGGATCCATTAGACAGGCAATCGTGCAGGGGCCTTTTTTTTTTACTAAAAACTAGCTGTGCCCGCGACTTAGTCCACGCGAAGATTTTAAATTTTCCCACGGGAACTCTTGAATTTTCCGAGATAAAAAGTATCCTATATGTTAACCCGGGCTATAAGGAACCACCATACAAAATTTCATCAATATCGGCCTGGTAGTTAAGCGTGATGCGCGAACATACAGACAGACAGACAAAAATTCCAACATTTGTGGTTTTGGCCTCTATATCGTTAGTAATGTCCACCACAGTTATTATTTTCCAAAAATATTTCATATACAGACATGGCACCGTTACAGTTTTATTATATGTATAGATTTGAGTGCGTTTTGCTGCATCTCACCTGATGGTAAGTGCCGGCCGAGGATGTAACACGCAAGCTCAAATAGTTCCTATTCACTCTCGTCTTGAAGATTCCTCAATTATACTAATCGGGGAAAACAGACGCCGGCAGGGAATTCCACTCTTTGGCTGTTTGCACAATGAACGAAGAAGCAAAACGCTTCGTGCGTAAAGGTGGAACATTAACGGCAATTGGGTGGAATCGCCCTCCGCGCCTAGTCGTCCGATGATGAAATGGAGATGGGGGAATGAGGTCGTGAAGCTCCAGGGAACACTCACACTTGGTCTATGGGTGAGTTAGAGAATTTCGAGCTTCAATTGCCTAGGTCCCCTTTCGGGACAATTTACACTCTTCATTTCATTCAGGTGGTGGTGGAGGAAGACGTGATGGGTCCAGTTGCTAGTATACTTTAACACAAGAATCAATGACATTGGACACAATATGGATTCTAATACCTACTGTGCTTTAGGCGAACAAAGCACAAGATGAGCCTTTTTGTTTGAATGTTTGTGAACTCCTAATTGTACAACAAAATATGCAATTATAGATACAGAATAGAAGTAGCATAAGTATATAGCGTTTAGGCATCATAAGTGGACTTATCCCAAACAGGGATCGCTTCCAGGCAACTCTTGATAACTTAATTACGGTCTACCGTTATTCTCTTGACCGGGTGCTGTCCGTGTGAACTGGCCTACTCTTGTCATAGGTATCAATGACATTCAATGATTTTTATGTATAACTTTTCGTGTCATATTGTTTTCATATTCTAATGAAATAATCTGATTTATTTTAAGGATTGAATTTTGACATTATCAACTAATGGTTGTTTATTTCTTGATTTTTCACAAATTAAATTATGTTATTATTATTTGATGACTATCAGAAAGAGTGTTTTTGCACCTATTTTGAATAAATACCTTCAATTTTGAAACGATTTAGCCCAGCGCCAATGACGTGTAAAAAATAACGCGGACGATGACGCGGGGTCAATATGACCCGAATGTTTTTTTTTTCTTAATTATCTGTTTAACTGCTAAATTATAACAAATTTAATACAAAATAAGAATTATTATTGCATAACCACGAAGTCATTGTAGTACCAAGATGTTTAAGTTAATTTAGATATCGAATTATGATTTGGTTTTGATACAACAACCTCAAAAGGGCAACAAAAATAATTAATCTTTTAGAACTAAAAATGTATGGAGCTGTAGCCGTTTTATTCCCGTTTTATTCAAGAAAAGGGATTTTACCATTCTTCACTGGCGCTTGCTCACTACACTATGGTACAAATTATATGAATTGAGGTGTTATCTCCAGCTACTGAGAAAACCATGAACGATTATAATATGTTTTTGTCGAAATTTCTCCAATTGAAAATCGCTCGGGTCAATATGACCCAGCGTCACTGTCGCCGAGTTAAACTTTAAGCACAGAATCAAATTAGTACACAATTTAAAACAAGTGAAAACAATAATATAAATAAATAAACAGAGTCGTGCTATCTAAATCACGAAACAGTTAACGACAACCCATAAACGTCCCCACTGCTGGGACACGGGTCTCTTCCAAACTGGGGAAGGTGAGGTCATACCCCACACGCTGGGGCCAAGTCCGGGTTGGTGAAGGTTGTAGGGCTCGTGGGAACCTCACTGTTGGAAGTTTTTCAAGCCGCCTATAAGGCATTTGACATGGCTGAACGACTGCCATCTAGTGATATCAACCGGCACCAACGGCTTAAAGTGCCTTGGGAAGCATGGGAACTTCATGCGTGTATTGGTCAGACAGGGGCCCTATGCGTCCTGTAACTGGTGAGCGCATGGGGTGTGGAAGTGTTAATTTCACTTTTATTGTTTTATTTTATTGTTTATTTGTACAATTATGTGTTTTACTAACATTTGTGTAATAAGACGTTTGTGTTAGTAACAAAAATGGACCATGTTGTCTGACAAATAAAGATAACAATGGTGAGCGCATAGGGTGTGGAAGCGTTAATTTCACTTTTATTGTTTTATTTTATTGTTTGTTTGTACAATTGTGTGTTTTACTAACATTTGTGTAATAAGACGTTTGTATTAGTAACAAAAATAGAACATGTTGTCTGGCAAAAAAGATAACATTGGTGAGCGCATGGCGTGTGGAAAGGTTAATCTCAATTTTATTGTTTTATTTTATTGGTTGTTTGTACAATTATGTGTTTTACTAACATTAGTGTAATAAGACGTTTGTGTTAGTAACAAAAATGGACCATGTTGTTTGACAAATAAAGATAATAATAATAATTAACCAGAGGTCCCGGGTTCAAATCAGATGTACCAATTAGTTTTTTCGGAACTGACGTACATAATATAATTACTGATTGCTTTATCGGTGAAGGAAAACATCGTGACGAAACCTGCACATCTGATTCCAGATGTGTATGAAGGTCACGTTGCACACGTCCGTAGGTGTAAATCTAAATGCCCTACACGTCACCGCGGTTATTCTTAGTGCAACATCAGGCAACCGCCGTCTATCCCTTGGATAGCACGGTTAATCATGCCACACGATGGCTAATCATGGCTAATGAGCCCAAACACAATACCTCTACTAAAATTTGGTAAGAAGTTGGAGTATCCTGTTGATCAGTGCCGTAGGGTGGGGAGGGCTGAGGGGGCCATAGCCCCGGGCGGCGCGGATATGGAGGGCAGCACGACTGGCAGGGCGGGCCGAACCGGAGGGCCAAGGAGTGCCTACAAGGATTGAAGAACTGCCTTAAAATTCTTCGAAATATCTCTAAGTGAATATATTGGAGTCGGAGAATGAGTGAATGGAGTCATGCTCTCGCTTTTCACTTCATCATTACAGCTCATATACGTCCCCACCGAGGGGCTCGAGCCTACCCTGAATCAGGGCGATTAGGCCTTAGTCGACCACGCGGGCCCAGTGCGGGTTGGTCGACTTCACACACAACCTTCGAGTTTCTTCGCAGGCGTGTGCAGGTTTCCTCACGATGTTTTCCTTCACCGTTAAAGCAATCGGTAAGTACGTACGTAAGTTTTTTGAAAAACTCATTGGTACATTGGCCGTCCAGATTTGAACCCGGTACCTCTGGTTAGATGGACCGAGTCGTTACCGGTTGAGCCACCAACGCTAATAAAAATAAATAACTTAATCAATGTTAAATCATAATTAATAACTCACGAAAAGACAATTCATATAAGTAGCAGCGTCAACACTTTTCGGCTTAGATTCTCTGAAAATAATTCAGGAGTGAAAAAGAACCCAGCTTACCTCGCCCCGAAGGATGTATACTATCACCACTACTGTGTAATTTGGTGGTTAATGACCTGATGATCACGCTGAACAGACATAATTACTTCACGGTAGGCTAAGCAGACGACCTGACCATCCTTATACCAGGAAATTTCTCAAATATAGTCTGCGATGTCACTTGCTCTACGCTACACATCGTGGAACGCTGGTGCACTGAGTTTGAACTATCAGTGAAGCGTTTCCACAGGAAAAATGAAATTTCTACAGTCAAGAATAAGTAGATCTCTATTTACCTAAAGCAAAGTATGTACTGAGGGGTCTTGTTCTGTTGGTTGTTAAAATTTTGGTGGAGAACCCTGTTTGTGTGACCACTAGTCACACTTGGTCGGTATTTTTATTTAACCCAACAATGAATGTTACTTGGGTGAAAACGGTCTTACCAAATATCCAACGCCCACCAATAAAGAAAGCCCTACTCAAGCCAAAGCACAAAACGGAAAATTCCCGAATTCACAGGTCGAAATTACTCCCTGAAGTATGATCGTCATCCCTCACGACAATGTGTCCCGATTAATATCAAAGCAAAACTTACCGCATAAATTAAACTTTCGAATAACAATTAGGAAGTTGCTTGTTGCGAATCTGTTACCGCTCAATGCCATTATATTCTATTTATTAATGTTCACCTGGTTTAAAGATCATTTTGTCTGTTAAGCAAAATGACAAACAATATCACAGTGAAATATTTTTTTATACGATTTGCAATATGTTGCATTTGCAAAATGTCCAGTTTGCACAACGATTAATCCACCGTAAGTCGAATTCTAAGTGTTTTTTTCTGGAATCTTAAAGCAAAAACGAAAAAACAGATAATTTGCCAATAGCTTACTACAGAAGTATCTGATAATCAAACGTTTCACGAATCAAACTATTTAATCATTCAATATATAGTTTTATGAAACAGATTTTTGAAATTTCAACTCCTTAAAGCTCAAGGGGGTCAAAATTTGTATGCAATAATAATTTAAATTTGATTTTTGTTAGTTCGTAACATTTTCACGCTTTAATACCTCAACCAATCTTGAAGAAATTTGGCATGCAAGATGCGATGATGAGAAGGAACTAAAAAAAGTATTTTTTGGTTGATTTCTTCAATATCACAAACAGATCGTCGTGGATTTTGCACAGACATGGTTGAGGAGGTGGGAAGTAACAAACACTACCGAAGAGCATAACCCGACATAGTTCCCGAGGGATCTAGGAAGAACTCATTTCCACGCTCCCACACGTCGGCGTCGCAACGGAGCAACGGATAGAAATGATTTGTTGCATAGAAATAGTTGTGAGATCAGGAAATAAAAGATTTCTTGTCAGGATAGTCCTGAAAATAATAACGGTGGGGGACAAATACGGTATCTTACGTGACGTCATACATTAAATATTGGACAATCAAAAGGTTACCAGCAGGAAAGAACATGGTGTCTCTGGAATTGCTTAATGTATTAATATGAAACTTTCACTGTTAGATTAGGCGTATTAAATATGTTAACACCTTATTACAGTTGTGAAAATATACTTATGATACCGTAAAATTGGGGGAAGGGGTTTCAAATGAATCTAAATAACCCATTATTTTTCCTTCAATTAGGTATGTCGAATATTGCAAATATCGTGAAAAGTCAATATATGTTAGGCATGTTAAGACTGAACGGTTTTTTCAAATAGTTTTAGAATGTCCAACATACACCTGATTCGCGAGACGACTTACTACAGGGTATTAAAAATTAACAATTACCCGAAGACGCTGGTACCCGCTATACAGTCATAAAAACGATATCCACGCGGGCAAAGCCGCAGGCAAAAGCGAGTATTTCATTATATGAATTTCAATAATAAAGAGTTTACAAAGCCTACGTAAGGAGAAGAGTAACTATTTAGAACATTTGTTTATAAAAACTTTCATATAAACTTTTTTAAACATATTGCGACATGGTCATTTTGCGTCGCGGTCTGTGATTAGTTTGAACCGTTAAGCTGAGCTGCGCATTGGCGTGACTGCGTGACCCTTGCTCCATTCAGTTACAGCCGAGAATCAAACGCCGGCAGTAATGTTGAATTCCGTAGTATTATTACCGAGCTGGTAGGTAGGTAATGGAAAGTGAGTAATTGATGAATTTCGACAGTGAACGATTTCTGTTGGAATGAAAGATATTTATTGCCCTAAATTGGGTGGTTGGTGTTCGAAGAATGTTCGCTTGAATTTGTTTTACAAGGTGGTGACTGGCTCAAACAACACTTTACAAATAATAGTCCATGTCAGAAAAATAAAAATAAAAAAATCTGCCAAGTGCGTGTCGGACTCGTGCGCTACGGTTCCGTACCACCACACCTCTCAACACAAGAATAACAAAGACACTTATTCATTTCATTTCAATAATATCAACGCGATAGACAGTAAAATATTTTTATTTTTGATTTATATAAAACATTAAGAGTGTCGGTGGCATAAACGTCTAGGGCCGCCGCCTCCTTTCCGGGAGGTCATGGTTCGAATCCTGCCACGTACCAATGTGATTTCGAATTTCGATTTCATATGTACATTCATCCGACGCTCTTAAGGTGAAGGAAAACATCGTGAGGAAACCTGCACACGCCTGCGGAGAAACTCAACTGGGCCCGCGTGGTCGACTAAGGCCCGATCGCCCTAATTCAGGGTAGGCTCGAGCTCTACTTCCCGTTTATTAAGTTTAATATAAGTAGTTATATTTTGATTTAAGAGTCGTCGCGTAGTGGGGCCACTAAGTTTATAAAAATACATGTAAAGAGTATAGAAAATAACCACACTTTTTCACTTTTTCAAATGTTTTTTTTTGTTTTAATAAAAAACTACAATGAAGGTATAAAAAATAATAACATTACTATCATATCAAATATTGTTGTATATTTATAAAATTTATACTTCAAAATATTAGTCATAACTAGAGTTGAAAGTAACGGTTTAGACCTATCTTTGGGATTCTTTTCTATCGAGCCAAAACTGATCAATCCTGTTTCTAATAGCTTTTGACTTTAAGGAACATCATCAAAAACAAGGTAATTTTTTCAACCTTGGGTTTTCTATCGTTTAGGAGAAATTGACGTCAAAAATAACGAAAATCTGTAATATTACCGCCTTAAACATAAAGAGTCATAACATAACATATTATTTTCTACTTATTAGAGGTATGTTGTCGGAGGTTTTTTAGTCTATTTCAATGTGATTCATCATTTAGAATGTAAATATTAGCTACCTTGATACCAAACGCGACCAGTTAAAGCCCCGACCACCTGCGACCGTTTCATACAATCACGAGGGTGGCATACTTAAATGCCCTCGGTGCGCGAGGAGTTTCGCTGCGAAGATTGGCTACATAAACCATCTTCGAGCCCACGCGCGGCAAACCGACTAGAAGTCGAAGTTTACGAAGTAACTAGTATCTCATCTGTGTCGAAGTGGCCCCAACGGCCATCTGTTTTACGAGCTATGTGCCCTGCCGCCTGCCACTTAAGTTTAGCGATTCAGTGAGCTATGTCGGTTACTTTGGTTCTCCTACAGATCTCCTCATTTCTGATTTGATCACATAGGGAATATTAAAAACCTTATTATTGTATTAGTATTTTATTTAGTATAATTTTAGGTACACATAAGTTTGGACGGACCTTTGAATTCTCATAACACCCGGTAAGGTTGGCTGGAAGAGATCTCTTATAGAGATAAATCCACCTTTGTATATGTCCTTTCTAAGTGTTTATCATGTAAATATTTGTGTGCAATAAAGAATATAATATACAGGATGTAAAATAATTGGTGTAGGACCAGTTAACTGAGGTTTCTACTCATCATATTGAACAACTTTCCCCAAGGAACCTATGATCTATCCGACCGATTTCGGTCATGGCGACCACTTCGACTCCTAGTCGGTTTGCCGCGCGTGCGCTCTAAGATGGTTTATGTAGCCAATCTTCGCAGCGAAACTCCTCGCGCACTGAGGGCATTTAAGTATGCCACCCTCGTAATTGTATGAAATGGTCGCAGGTGGTCGGGCCTTTAACTGGTCGCGTTATGAAGCGACATATGAAAGGATGCAATATAGAACCCTCTATATGGGAGAGTTTGGCAGCAGAACGGCCTGAATGGCGCAGAATTGTGAATAGGCAAGTGCGCGAGTTTGAGGATCAGCGTAAAGCTGACCTTGATATCAAACGCGACCAGTTAAGGAACCTATAGTCAATCCTCAAAAAAAAATTTGGACCCTCCATACTAAAATGCACAAAATTGGTCGATCAGCTGATCGATTTGTATGAAGAGTAAAATTTTTTTTTTTTGCGATTTCAGCAAAGTCGTAGAACAAAAGTTGTTCAGTATGATGAGTAGAAGCCCCAGTTAACGGGACGTACACCAATTTTGTTACATCCTGTATATGTTTCTATTTCATTACACCCTGTATATTATGTTCCTATTTCAAACGAAAAATAAGTAAAGACAATAAAAATTATCGAATCACTCCACTTTCTTTAACTGCCTTAATCACGGATTACAGAATGAATCTTGATTGACGATTATAAAGACCCCTTTAGAACCCGGCCAAATCCAGAAGCCCTTCAATCAACAGTAATGAAATTGTCGAGCCTTTTGTACTATATTTGGCGACTTATTCAGATTAAAGCCACCTACTTTTGTTTGAAACTTGGGAATGCCGGTATTTCTACGTCTATTGTGAGATGGCAAAGTTACGGTAAAGTTTCCCGTTTCGTTGAAATACAGCCATCTGGACTTTTCGGAAAGAAGTTGTTTATTCTAATGGAGACTTGTACCTATATTTCGTTAGCTTTATAATAATAGTAGCAATAGGGGATCGGACTGCTAGTCATTTGAGTTACTTTTTATGATCTGTCAAAAACGAAATTTTGTTCTAAAAATGTTTGAAATACCCACAAGTGACGTCATAGATTTTTAGCGTCATTGACGAACTTATTTTGTGAATTTGATCAATAAAAAATTGAAGACGTGATGGTAAAATAATACAAGTAAGGTTTTTTGAAATTTTAAGAGGAGAGCAATTTAGGAAATCATATTTCAGAATTTATTTATTTTATGCAGTCCGATCCCCTATTGGGATTAAGGAGATTCAAACACACATAATATTACCCACCTTAAGTTAGATAGATCCCCATCACAACATGAATATGAAAGGTGGCCAAGTTCGTTACAAAAAAAATAATCATCATTATATCAGCAGGCAAAGGCCTCCCCCAAGGATTTCCACGACGACCGGTCCTGCGCTGCCCGTATTTGGGACGTGAAGATATTGAGAAGTTTCCCGAACGCTGCCCAGCCGAGTTGGATTCGTCGATTGATCTCTTTCTTAAAGTTGGACCTACCTAGCTGGACCGTTTGTCCCAGGTATACATATTCGTCAACAACTTCCAGTGTAGAGTCTCCAACCTTTAGAGGGGTGACCATTATTTTCGTTTTGTCCATGTGCATTTTAAGACCCACTTGTTGAGAGACTTTACTAAGGCCATCGATGGGCGCTGGTCGGAGCGTAGACCGCATCCATCGGCTTCCCGCGATCTTTACCAGGTCTTTTGTTTTTATCATTTTAAATTGTGGATAAATTAATTAAGATAGGTTGTACAATTATTTTGTTTTAGTTTAATTTAATACTTATAACATAAGCTTCGCTGTATAATTGTTTGTTGTTCTAAATAAAATAAAATAAATAAATAAATAAGGTCGTCGGTCCACCGCGCGGGAGGTCTACCTACGCTACGTTTTCCGGTGCGCGGTCGCCACTCGAGAAGTTTACTGCCCCAACGGCCATCTATTCTAGGAGCTATGTGCGCTGCCCACTGCCACTTCAGTTTAGCGATTCAGTGAGCTATGTCGGTTACTTTGTTTCTCCTGCGGATCTCCTCGTTTCTGATTCGATCACGCAGAGAAACTCCGAGCATAGCACGCTCCAATGCCCTTTGGGTGACCTTGAGCCTTCTTATGAGGCCCATAGTAAGCGACCATATCTCAGTTCCGTAAGTCATCACTGGCAACACACACTGGTCAAAGACCTTAGTCTTGAGTAACTTCGGTATTTGGGACGTGAAGATATTGAGAAGCTTCCCGAACGCTGCCCAGCAGAGTTGGATTCGTCGATTGATCTCTTTCTTGAAGTTGGACGTACCTAGCTGGACCGTTTGTCCCATATTCGTCAACAACTTCCAGTGTAGAGCCTCCAACCTTTAGAGGGGTGACCATTATTTTCGTTTTGTCCATGTGCATTTTAAGACCCACTTGTTGAGAGACTTTACTAAGGCCATCGATGGGCGCTGGTCGGAGCGTAGACCTCATCAATCGACATCTTTCTAGCATGGTCTTTAGATTCAATATGCCTCTTACCATGCGGTGATCGCTTCCTTTTTTGACCACAGAGACATCATTGAACCCTTGTTGACAAGATGAAGTTAATTTCGTTCTTCGTTACGCCATTGGGATGCAACCATGTCCACTTCCGCTGTTTTGACTTTTTGAATAAGGAGTTTATCATAAAGAGGCACTCCTTCTCCATTAAGTCGGCCAGCATCTGAGTACGTGCATTTCTTACTCTGTATCCAAATTTCCCCACTCTCAACTCACCATAGCTTATTTTTTTCCAGTTTCACGTTGAAGTGTCCCATAACGACGGTATAATGGGTCCTGGTGCTACGTAAGGCTGTAGAGATGTCCTCATAAATAGTCTCTACTTCATCTTCGGAGTTTTCCGTGGTTGGCGCGAATACCTGTATGATCTTCATTAAATACCATTTGGTGATTCTGGGTATAAAGTATGCTACCCTTGTCGAAACGCTCATGACCTGGACCACATTGTTAATGGGGAACTTGTGGACGAGAAATTCGACACCACCCTGGGACAGTTCGTCGCCCTCCTAGAAATAGAGCAGGTTTCCGGATTTAAGGATCATGGTGTCCTCTCCCTCTTTTCGGAATTTACATAAACCTACGATATCCCACCCTAACCTGCTCAATACTTCTTCGAGTTCTATTAGCTTCTCGTCAGTCTGCACTTTACGCGTTGTCAGGTTATGTCACAAACGAACAACTCTCCCAAAACTCGTCAAAAGAGAAGTTTCAGAGGTGATTTTATAACAAGACTAGATGACTTTAGTAAAAATCGCCTTTCAGTGGAAAAATACTAAAGTTTCGTTTAATTTTCGTAATAAATCGTCTAAAAACTCTAGTAAAAATCGTTTTTCTGTGAAAAAATATTAAAGTTTCGTTTACTTTTCGTAATAAATAGTCTAAAAAATGAGTAACTTTAGTAAAAATCGCCATTCTGTGGAAAATATACTAAAGTTGCGTTAAATTTACGTAATAAATAGCCTAAAAAATAAATAAGTTTAAAAGGTTACCACAAGAAACATTAAAGCAAGATAGGAAAAATTTGAAAAAAAAAGGATGAAGATATAAAAACAATATTGCCCTAACCCAATTCAGTGACCAAATTTTTTTTTTTTAAGTAAGTAATCAGTGACGTGCAAAGAAATTTCATGTAGGCAGCACTTATGAAATCAATAAGCTTCGTCATTATCAAAAATATCCTGAATCATGAGTTTTGTAGAATTTGTAGTCTTTCTTACGACCACTAACTACTGGTAATAATACGTCCAGTCTTATTTGAAGCGACCAAATAATTAATATGTCACTAGATGCGGCCCATTCCATTTCAAGATTATTTTTTTTAATCGAGGCTTCATCATATCAGCCGAAAGACGTCCACGTGTTAGTGTGTGTGTATACGTCCGTCTGGTGCTCTAGTTCCCAAACTACAAGACGGATTGAGTTTAAATTCGGGTTATGGCAATATTGTTTTTATATCTTCATCCTTTTTTTTTCAAATTTTTCCTATCTTGATTTTTTAGGGTTGCCACCATAGTAAAAAAACACATTACTTTTACTCAAAAATGGTTCAAACGACTTTGATGAAACTCCGTAGGTTATTATAACTGTATATGGCCTAATAAGAGTACTCGGTATACCGTTGTTCTAAGAAAAATCGAAATGAGGTATACCTCCTATACAGGTACAATCCAGGTTGTTTCATACTTTTTTTACAAAACGGCTCTAACGATTTTACTGAAATTTTGTGAATAATTAGAACCCAATAAGGTATACTGCACTGAGTACTTAGTTATTCCAGGAAAAATCTGAGTAAGGTACCTTCCATGGAAACCCAAAATATAAACCATGAATAACTGTATTTTTTATCCTCTTATGCTAAGCCTTTGATATCATCTCACAAAAATTAAATTTGATACCCGACCAAGAAACTGACAAAATAAGTACAAATTGAACCCAACGACCCTCGGCC
>OX369253.1:14483127-14532235 GCA_947284805.1 Coleophora flavipennella | reverse complement strand
CGGCTTGTTCGGGAGGCTGGAAGTCGTCAAACCTGCGTGCGAGACGATTCGTAATGACTCTCGAAAACAGCTTGTAGACATGGCTCAGAAGTGAGATGGGTCTGTAGTTCTTCAGCAGGGTGTTGTCACCCTTTTTGAAGAAAAGTACGACCACACTTCTGTGCCATGCCTTAGGCGTTTGTCCCTCGAGTATAACGGAATTAAATAACTTCTGAAGAGCTTTTAGTACCGGTGATCCACCTGCTTTCAGAAGTTCAGCCGTAATTCCATCATCACCCGGTGCCTTGTTGTTCTTGAGTTGTTGGAGAGCCATTCTAATCTCGTACAGGCTGACGTCCGGGATATCTTCGGTATAGTGTCGGGTTAGTCTGGCTCTTGGGTCTTCAGCCAGATCGCTGACAGGCAAACGTGTGGTCTTGTACAATTGTCCATAGAACTTCTCAACTTCTTCCAGCAACTCAGTCTTAGACGATATGGTCCTGCCGTCCTCAGTCTTCAGCTTGGTCAGTTGGCTTTGTCCAACAGACAAATCTCTCGCGAACACTTTTGAGCCTTTGTTGTGCTCAATCGCCTCTTTAATACAATTTGTATTATATTGGCGTAAATCGCGAGTTAGGGACTTAGAGATCTGCCTGTTTAGTTGCCGATACTGAGTAGCGTCTTCAGAGGACTGCAAAACCAATCTGCGTCTTTCTTCCATGAGGTTGCTGGTGAAGTCGGAGATTTTTTTGGTTCTGTTTGAACGGCGAGTTTTAAAAATCTTAGACCCGACCGTTTGAACAATTTCCACGAACCTGTCATTATAATCGTCCACATTCTCGCAGTCTCCTAGGCATTCGAAACGATTGTGCAACTCGAGCTGAAAGCTCTCGGGGTTTTGGAGCTGGATGGGCGCTGGTCGGAGCATAGACTTCATCAGTCGACATCTTTCTAGCTTGGTCTTTAGATTCAATGTGCCTCTGACCATCCGGTGATCGCTTCCTGTTTTGACTGAATTGATCACGGAGACATCATTGAATATTTGCTTCCTTGTCGACAAGATGAAGTCTATCTCGTTTTTTGTTACGCCATTGGGATGCAACCATGTCCACTTCCGCTGTTTTGACTTTTTAAAGAAGGAGTTCATCATAAAGAGGCTCTCCTTCTCCATAAAGTCGGCCAGCATCTGGCCACGTGCATTTCTTACTCCATATCCAAATTGCCCCACTCTCAGCTCACCGTCGCTTCGTTTGCCCAGTTTCGCGTTAAAGTCCCCCATAACAACGGTATAATGGGTCCTGGTGCTATGTAAGGCTGTAGAGATGTCCTCATACATAGTCTCTACCTCGTCATCAGAGTGTTCCGTAGTCGGCGCGTATACCTGTATGACCTTCATCGAATACCGTTTGGTGATTCTGAGTATAAGGTATGCTACCCTTGTCGAAACGCTCACTATTTGGACCACATTGTTAATGAGGGACTTGTGGACGAGAAACCCGACACCACCCTGGGACTGTTGATCGCCCTCCCGGAAATAGAGCAGGTTTCCGGATTTAAGGATCATGGTGTCCTCTCCCTCTCTTCGGACTTCACATAAACCTACGATATCCCACCGTAACCTGCTCAATACTTCTTCGAGTTCTGCAAGTTTCTCGTCAGTCCGCAGTGTGCGCGTGTTGTAGTTGCCAGGGCCAAAGGTCGTTGGGTTTGGTAGCCTGGCATCTGCCGGGGATTCTTCGCACCCCCTACCCCGCCGTTACCATGACTGCTACCGGAGCCAGGAATAGCGGGGCTGCCGGGGACTAGGGGCCGTTTTCTGGGTGTAAAATTCATCCCGCCTTCATCAATCCCCCCGATTTTGCCGTAATCGCCACGCTTGGCAGGCGGGTTGGCGATCGCAGTTTGATTGCAGGTGTGTTTCAATGCACGGAAAGACGCTGCTGCCCATCCTCCGGTTTTAAGTCCCTTAGTCGCCTCTTACGACACCCATTGGAAGAGATGGGATGGTCCTATTCTTAGCCGGGAACCATACGGACCTTTGACCATACGAACCTTTGATATCATCTCACAAAAATTAAATTTGATACCCGACCAAGAAACTGACAAAATAAGTACAAATTGAACCCAACGACCCTCGGCCACAGATGAGATAATATACTAGTTACATCTCGGCCAAAGAGAAGGGAATAGTACTAACTGCCTCGGCCTAGAGGAGAACTAGTCAGTGGACTACTTTGTACAGCGTCATCATCATATCAGCCGACGGACGTCCACTGCTGGACATAGGCCTCCCCCAAGTATTTCCACACGACCGGTTCGGCGCTACGCGCATCCAGCGGCTTCCCGCGACCTTCACCCGGTCATCGGTCCGGTCCACCGAGTGGGAGGCCTGTCTACGCTACGTTAGCACTTCTAGGGTTCTACCACACCTCTCCACACAACTACAAAGCATAGGATAAGATACCTATTCACATTACAAACAAAAGACATCAACGCGAGCAACATAAATATGCTTTTTTTTCATTCAGTACATAACCCTTAGCGCGAGTACGACTCAGACTTGACCGATTTTAATTAATTTTTAAATGACTTCTGGTGAAGCCGGTTCGCGGTTTTTGAAGGTTAAGTGGACTGTATTTTGCGGAGCGGGGTGATATATAGCGGATGAGATATTGCGACTATGCGTATTCAAATTCAACATAAATCAGGAGACTGCTCCGCCCTGGATGGTAAAATGGGGACATATAAACAGAGCAGTTAAATGGAAAAGGAACTCACCATCACGAAGTAAAAGCGGCACGTGAGTCAGCCAGCGCTGGCTCAAATCCTCCTTCTCCAGTTGGAACTCCTTGTGGCAGGTACTTAGGTTAGCACTTGGTTACACCGATTCACACGCGGGTTAATTTTGGTCTTTCACAGCGGTTGGATATTTTTAATTATTTTTATTAGCGGCGCGACACGCGTTCGTTTGCACTGTCATGCGGAAGACATCTTTGTTCTTGTTAGTTCTTGGTTTCGACACCGCCAGACACGGCGTCTATGTATGCTTCTCACTCGATGCGCCATATTCGATGCGTGAGTGGGAAAGGGAGAGGAATATTATAGGATATTGAAGCCTGAACACACATAGCATTACGCGCGAGTTTTTAAAAGATTATTACGGCGTAAACAACTTCAGTATTAGTTCTATAATCACACCAAGTTTGACGCTTGTATGTTTTGTCGTTTTTATGATAATAGAGCTAAATCAAAAATACTTCTAAATATCCATAAAAACTGTTTTATTTTTGTATGTAGACCCCTTATTTTTCCGCCTTTTTTAATTGTAAGTATTTTTTGTTATAGCGACAACAGAAATACACAATTTGTGGAAATTTCAACTGTCTGCCTATTACGGTTCATGAAATACAGCCCTCTGATGACGGACGGACGGACAGATAGCGGAGGCTTACTAACATACAATGGACACTCCCTGCCGCTCTCTAGATTGCGACCTCACCCCCTCGTCACCCAGATTGATACAGTTTGATTGTCGAACGTATAGGATTTCGCCGCCATTTTGTTTGTTCCGTCATTCCTTTTTTTAAATTTCATTTCTGGCCCGTTGTATGAAGTGTCCAGGGTGTGGTTCCGTTGGTCACCCGTTAGGTGAACGGAACGATAAAAAAAGATTTAGAAGGAACCTTAATGGTATCTTACACATGTTATAGAACAGAACAACCCAACAGAAGGTCAATTCAATACACCGTTTTCTTTGTAAAAGGTTCATAAATGATCATCATTAGAGCCAATGACCGTAACGTAATGGATACCTATGCAATTCAACATCCAACAAACTCTTTTCAGAGTGGAAAGGAGCAAAATAATCACAAAACAACGAAATAAAATCCAGACTGATTTTACGTCATAATGGGCCTATTTTCCTCCTATTTTTTGTACCATTGCGTACTTAACAGACCAAAATATTTTGCTTGATGTATATGAGAGCGTTCATGGCGTAATGGCTAGGGCCGCCGCCTACTGTCCGGGAGGTCGTGGTTCGAACCTGCCACGTACCAATGTGATTTCCAATTTAGATTTCTGATGTACGTTTATCCGACGCTCTTACGGTGAAGGAAAACATCGTGAGGAAACTTGCACACGCCTGCGAAGAAACTGGCAGGTTGTGTGTGAAGTCGACCAACCCGCACTGGGTCCGCATGGTCGACTAAGGCCCGATCGCCCTAATTTAGGGTAGGCTCGAGCCTCTCGGTGGGAACGTATATGAGCCGATATGAATGATACGATATAGCGATTCTGTGAGCTATGTCGGTTACTTTGGTTCTCCTGCGGATCTCCTCGTTTCTGATTCGATCACGCAAAGAAACTCCGAACATAGATGACCGATGGGGCAGTAAAGTTCTCGAGTGGCGACCGCGCACGGGAAAACGTAGCGTAGGCAAGCCTTCCACTCGGTGGACCGACGACCTGGTGAAGATCGCGGGAAGCCGATGGATGCGGGCAGCGCAGGACCGATCGTCGTGGAAATCCTTGGGGCAGGCCTTTGTCCACCAGTGGACGATTTTCGGCTGATTTGATGATGATGATGACGATATGATATAGGTCCTAGGGTTTTTCACAAGGGGCAAAGTAGGCTTGTGATACTTCTTTGATTTGTGATGATCGTTTCAAAACGAATTGCGTTTATTCACTGCTACCGTGTTGACATCTCTCTCTCTCTCTCTTATCGTGTGGCACAATTCACTGTACTATCCAAAGGATAGACGGCGGTTGCCTGGTATTGCACTTAGCATCACCCGCGGTCACGAGTAGAGCATTTAGATTTACACCTACGGACGTGTGCAATGCAACTTTCATACACAAGTGGAATCAGATGTGCAGGTTTCCTCACGATGTTTTCCTTCACCGTTAAAGCAATCAGTTAGTATATCCTACGTATAAGTTTTAAAAAACTCATTGGTACCTTGGCCGTCCGGATTTGAAACCGGGACTTCTGGTTAGAGGACCGAGTCGTTACCGTTATCTAATCTCAAAGAGTTTCAAATCAGAAACAAAATTAAAAACAAAAAATAGTATTATTTTTTTCACCGATTTTTTATTTACAAAAAGTTATCAAGTGACCATTGTGCAGACAATAGTTAACATTGTGCCAGGAAGTGTTTTTTTTTTCTGTAAGTACTATTAGATTTTAGGACGATTTATGAATAAATCGAAAAACATAACCTAAATTAACTAGGTATTACCTAGTAAACTCTATTAACGTAAGACAGTAGGTAACAGAATAAACAAAGAATATGCGGAAATACCCGGGTATACCCGTATTAAAAACAAAAAATAGTATTTTTTTTTCACCGATTTTTTTATTTACAAAAAGTTATCAAGTGACCATTGTGCAGACAATAGTTAACATTGTGCCAGGAAGTGTTTTTTTTCTGTAAGTACTATTAGATTTTAGGACGATTTATGAATAAATCGAAAAACATAACCTAAATTAACTAGGTATTACCTAGTAAACTCTATTAACGTAAGACAGTAGGTAACAGAATAAACAAAGAATATGAGGAAATACCCGGGTATACCCGTATTAAAAACAAAAAATAGTATATTTTTTTATACCGATTTTTTTATTTACAAAAAGTTATCAAGTGACCATTGTGCAGACAATAGTTAACATTGTGCCAGGAAGTGTTTTTTTTCTGTAAGTACTATTAGATTTTAGGACGATTTATGAATAAATCGAAAAACATAACCTAAATTAACTAGGTATTACCTAGTAAACTCTATTAACGTAAGACAGTAGGTAACAGAATAAACAAAGAATATGAGGAAATACCCGGGTATACCCGTATTAAAAACAAAAAATAGTATATTTTTTTATACCGATTTTTTTATTTACAAAAAGTTATCAAGTGACCATTGTGCAGACAATAGTTAACATTGTGCCAGGAAGTGTTTTTTTTCTGTAAGTACTATTAGATTTTAGGACGATTTATGAATAAATCGAAAAACATAACCTAAATTAACTAGGTATTACCTAGTAAACTCTATTAACGTAAGACAGTAGGTAACAGAATAAACAAAGAATATGCGGAAATACCCGGGTATACCCGGGTTATTCAAGGTATCTGAATAACCAATTCCGAATAAAGTAGACGCGGTTCCTAATGAAAAAAAAAGATTAATTTCGCATTAATCGTAATCACGCGGTGCTTAGTACGTGTTTTATTTGCGTTGCTGTGCAAGCTGGCAACTTGTTGACCGTCCGACCGACGATAAAGAAAGTAAATGAGCGGAAACTACTATGATCCCTGGGCAGCTTTCAACTACTGAAATCAGCAGGACCGGATGGAATTTATTTAATTATGGATATATTATTCAAAAAACCTGGAGACAAGTCAAGGTTGTCTACTTACCAAAGCCGGAAAAAGAGAGTTACGATGAACCGAGGCCTTATAGACCCGTAATCCTTTCATTATTTCTGCTGAAGGCTCTGGAATAAATGGTCGAAAAATACACAAAGGATGGTAAAATACACATGGACTACAATATACATCGCTTTCTGGTAAGGTGTACTCGGTCCTCCTAACTAGAGATCACGGGTTCAAATCCGGGCGGCCAATGTACTAATGAGTATTTCGATTCACACCTACAAATGTGTGCAAAACGACCTTCATACACATCTAGAATCAGATGTGAAGGTTTCCTCACGATGTTTTGACGTGAATACGTCTTTAAAATTACCTCCATAGGGATGCAATCCAAAAAAACGAATGATAACAAAATCGGGGGATGCAGTTTAGTGTTGTAGCTACATATCTATCATCTCCATCCAAATTTCGTTTACACCACTTGATAGCTAAAGAATCAAAGAATTAATTACGCTAAGTAAGGACTGTAACACATCGCGCGCGGGGGAGGGGGCAGCCCCGCCATTTTGAAGGTCATTTTGCTGCGTATCGAGATTTCCATTTAGTATAACTTTCGACTCGGTGAAGCTACGACGTTCATTCAAGTTTCAATCGTCAGCTCTCGTCAAAATCTATCGATTATATATAAAACATTAGTGTAAAATTGTAACTGTGATTATAATAAGGTGTTTAAATAAAAAAATAATATCAAAAAATATATAATGTCGGCCTATACGCGTCGAAAAGCCAAATCGAAATACAGAGATCGTATACGGTTGGAAAGGGCATCTCAACAGCAATCGAATGGTACCAATAAAACACCATATGATCGAGTCAAGCAGTGCCGGCAACGTAAAGTAATGAATGCGGCCGAGCGGATCAACGACGGTGCCAGTACATCTGCAGCTGGGACGGTTGAAATTACGCAGATAATAATATTAATAATAATAATATTTTATATAGAAACTACATATTACCCGTTACGAGACGTATTCACGTTAAAACCAACGGCCGTGTGCCCCGACACAGCCCCACCCGTTTTTTTCCTTCATCTTTAAAGTAATCGGTATGTATATTATGATTTCAGATGTGTATGAATTTCGTGTTGCACATTTTCTTAAGTGTAAATCTAGATGCCTACACGTGACTACGGGTAATTCTAAGTGCAACACCAGGCCATCGCGCTCCATCCCTTGGATAGCATGGTTATAAGAGAAAGAGCTTGGTAAAACAACTGAAATAACACTTCATCTTGTAGTATCCGAGTATCCCGTGCTGAAAGAGCATTGGAAAACCAGTAAGTATGTGTTGCTGCCCTCCTCCATATCGAAGGGCCTTTGATCCCACTTCTTTCGTGGTAATCAAGAATGCAGATATCCCCATGATATAGACCAAACGCTATGCAAATGGATAGATAGCAGGCTTAGGAAGAGAATCATAACATCTTCAGTATTTGGGGACGAGGTTACAACTACAACTATTACAAAAGGATATGCTTACAAAGTGGCATTCTGTCTAGTTCTGTCACCAACACTGTGGACCCTAGTGGTCATTTCGCTTCTTTCAGTAGCTGAACACCGAACCTTTCTACTCGATTCATTGTGCTGACGATCTAGCTATACTCATCAATAATAAATTTCCGACCATAGTATCGCAAATAATACTAAAGGTCTTGCGTAAAGTTGAAAGTTAACCGCCTCCGTGGCGTATTGGTTAATCCATTCGCTTCACACAAAGAGGTCGCAGGTTCGATTCCCGGTGGGGTCAACTTTGTAAGACTCGGTTTGGTTGGTGTAGGACATTTTCGTGGTGTAGGACCTGGCTAGCCATCACCATCTTGTCTTGCCGCAAAACATCAGTGTTAGCAGTATCAATGTGTTCCGGCTTGAAGATAAGATAGCCAGATCCCCATTGCGTTGATGAATCTTGGTAATCCCGCTTCCATCTTCGGCACCATCGTCACTTATCATCAGATGAGATGATGCCAAGGGCTAAACAATTGTAAATAAAAAAAATTAAGGTGTTTTGATGAAAATCACCTCCACGGTTATACCATTCACAAGAAAAAGAAACCAACAAGGTTTAAAACTTACAGACTGTATGGCACAGAACTAAACTGGTACACGAGCTTTAAGTATCTAGGCATGACTCTGGATGAAGAACTGATGTGGAACCTGCACACAGAAAGAACCATAGCCAAGGCCACAAAGTCTTCGGTATGCTAAGATCTACTTACGGAAAGACCTGGAGTTTAAAACACAGAGTATAAACTGGCTATACACAACGATAGGAAGGCCCATTCTTAGTTAAGGCAAAGTATAATGTATTAGTACTAACATACAGTATGGACACTCCCTGCCCCTCTCTAGATTGCGACCTCACCCTCTCGTCACCCTGATTGATACAGATTGGTTACTGTTAGGTTGTCGAAAGTATAGGATTTCGCCGCCATTTTGTTTGTTTCGTCATTCATTTTTTGAAATGTCATTTCTGGCCCGTTGTATGAAGTGTCCAGGGTGTGCTTGAAGTTGAAGTTAGGGGCGGGCTGATTTCCGCAACCAGGCGACCACTGCGCCCATTTTGCGTGATTGGCCGGCATCACTGCCAGCGTGTGCTTAAGGTAGCATTGTGTGGTGGCCTAGAATGGTTCTAGGTACATGTAAGCAGTTACTGACAAAACTTCAGCGGTTGGCTTGCCTGGTAATCACTGGAGCATTTCTAACAGCACCCACCGCATCATGGAACTGCTACTAAATCCCAAGCCACTTCAAATAAACATACAAACAGAAGCGGTTAAGGTCCTACTTATGGCATTTGAAACAAGCTGAAGGAAGACATAGACTGACAAGGACGCTACGGTTTCTACAGTTAGGGTGAAAATAGTTTTAAAGCTGAAGAATATTTTGGTGTAAGGCTGATTCTTATTGTGACTGAATTGTTCTTGAGGATGAGTCGAATAATACTGCTGTGTTTCCTCTGATTTTCAATAGTAAATATAACTTAATAATCCTTTAATGATAATAATAAAAATCGAAAACAAATCTTCGTGGAAATCCTTGGGGGAGGCCTTTGTTCAGCGGCGGACGTTATTCGGCAGATATGATGATGATATTATTTGGAATGAAATATTGACTGAACACTTGAACAGGCGCTACGACGAGTAGACTATAAGGGGTTTTCCGCTTTTACGCCGTAATTCGACATATTTTCGTATTTGGGGAATTCATAGTGTTAAATGGTGGAAGAGGGTGGATTTACTTGTCCAAAATTCATACCTTAAAATTTCCCGGCATCATACCAACTACATCTTAACCTTTTACGCCGTAGTACAACACATAATCGTATTTGGGGCATCCAAAGTGTTAAAAGGAAAAGAGGGTTGATTTACTTGCCCAAGATTCATAACATAAAATTTCCCGGCATCATACCAACTACATCTTAACCTTTTACGCCTTAGTACAACACATAATCGTATTTGGGGCATCCATAGTGTTAAAAGGAGGAAGAGGGTTGAGTTACTTGCCCAAGATTCATAACATAAAATTTTCTGGCATCATACCAACTACATCTTAACCTTTTACGCCTTAGTACAACACATAATCGTATTTGGGGCATCCAAAGTGTTAAAAGGAAAAGAGGGTTGATTTACTTGCCCAAGATTCATAACATAAAATTTTCTGGCATCATACCAACTACATCTTAACCTTTTACGCCGTAGTACAACACATAATCGTATTTGGGGCATCCAAAGTGTTAAAAGGAGGAAGAGGGTTGAGTTACTTGCCCAAGATTCATAACATAAAATTTCCCGGCATCATACCAACTACATCTTAACCTTTTACGCCTTAGTACAACACATAATCGTATTTGGGGCATCCATAGTGTTAAAAGGAGGAAGAGGGTTGAGTTACTTGCCCAAGATTCATAACATAAAATTTCCCGGCATCATACCAACTACATCTTAACCTTTTACGCCTTAGTACAACACATAATCGTATTTGGGGCATCCATAGTGTTAAAAGGAGGAAGAGGGTTGAGTTATTTGCCCAAGATTCATAACATAAAATTTCCCTGCATCATCTCAACTACGAGTACATCTTAATAAAGATAAACAATAATTAGTTACATTGTAACACGATGCTAATGGCCCTTGTGTAACTGTGTACAAACTAGTATAAAATAAATGGGCTCTGTTTTCTGTTCGTAATTACACCAGACGGACGAATCGGTGCCGAGGGTGTTATGTTACCGGCTAACGAACGGACCAGCCGACCCGGGCTATGTACAGGGTGTTTTAACTCTTTTCTTTATGGTGGTTATTTTTGGTGGTCACTTTTAGTAGTTACTTTTGGTGGTTACTTTTGGTGGTTACCAATTTTATGATTATCTAATCTCTCTTTTCTCTTACCGTGTGGCACAATTAACCGTGCTATGCAAAGGATAGACAGTGGTAGCCTGGTACCGTTATCTAATCTCAAAGAGTGTCAAATCAGAAAAAAAAACAAAATTAATAAATGCTATTTTTTACAAGCTTTTATTTAACTTGCAATGTACCGTGGTGGCCACATAATTAAGAACGCTTCATAATCAGACATCGCTTTAAAAGTATATGGTCATTATAAAGATATTTAAACCTTATTGAACAATATTGACTATACTGCTGGCTAGTACATTTATAAGGCCAACATAATCAAAAAATAAAACTAGGAAATAATATTTAATATTCAATTTAATTAGCTGTTGTTTAGGTATTGTTCACATAGGATTAGGCGAGAGGCTGGACAAATAATTAAGAACGAGTTAAAACTTTATAATAAGAGTAACAATACTTTATAATTTAAGTTATTTATTAATTTAAAGTGAATGTAACAGCGTTTTTATTGATGAATTCAACTTGTTTTGTAACGTTAGTACTTAGTTGCATGTCTGCTACCGTGGATAACTGCCTGACAGCCGCGGCGGCGCGGAATTGATGTGCTATGCTATGAACCTTTGGCAGATTTCAACTAAAAAACAAATGCATTGTAAAGTTCATTCATGTTACCACACACTTTGTTCGAAAATTGCTTTTTAACTTGATACCACAGAATTTCTATGGGATTAAGATTGGGCTATTTGGTGGCCAGTCTAATACAGTTACCATTTGCCTATTGAGGAATGTTTTTACAGAGTTGGCATGGCAGTGTGTTTGAGTCATAATCGTGCTGGAATATCCAAATTACCGGGAGGTTATCGTCAGCGTATGGCAGCATACATTCTTCCGAGTAATCTGTTTACATTGCTATTGATCCATGTTACCTTGTATCAGACATGTATAAGGTCCCATGCCATAACCGGCAAAGCAACCCCACATTTTGACGTTTCCACCGCCTTGCTTTACCATATTTTTGTGAATTTTGGGTCGAATTCCTTATTTGCAGGTCGGCGTACCTACTGCTTGCCATGAAAGCATATTCTATTTATTTTGGTTTCGTTAGAAAAAAGTACATTCTTCCATTGCTGTTCTGTCCAGTTTACATAATTCCTTGCAAACGCAACTCGGGCCTATCTATGGCATGGTGTCAGCATGGGTACCTCTCTGGTTCATCTCCCAAATAACTGTGCCTCCACCAAACGTCTTTGAACAGTGACACTTCATTTTTATCTGATTAGAGGCTTTAAATGGGTCCTGCTTAGTAAAGTGAACTATTCTTAAATCGTGTCGAGGAGACATTTTTCTTGGTTTTTGTTTGCGGGGTTTATTAGAAGTAGCTTTATGGGTATTAAAATGTATCACAGCCTGGTACACCATCGTTTTAGAGCAGGCCAAATGATCCACAATTTTTTTCTAAGACCTATTACGACCACGCAACTTTATTATTAGTTCTCTAGTAGCAGAGTCGCAAAATTTATTTTTTCCAATGGTTTTTGACGAATAATTGCAAAAAACGAGAAAGGAAACAATAACTGCGCAAAACTGCAATAAAAATAGTAAAGAAGAGCATCGCATTCCATTTTCAATCTGATGAAAAAATAAAAAAATATTTCGTTCTTAATTATTTGTCCAGCTAGTGTTCCTGTAAATAAATGAGTTCTTGTGATTTAATAAATAAGTAAATAAACATGCAAACTGTTTTGACAATATTGTGATACTAAATAAAACAGGATAGTCATAGCAATATTCTACAACAATAATAAATAATTTTTATAAACTTATTGTACAATTTATTCTGGTGACAAAAATGAATTGGCCTTGTATCTTTTATCGTTCTTAATTATGTGGCCACCACTGTATGTATGTTTGTTCGGGTGTTTGATATTAATTTCAAAGTGATATTTTTACGCGTTCACAAGAAATTGTTTTAAACGTCCGATAGACAGACGGACAGCGAAGTGATCCTATATGGATTCCGTTTTACTTTCGAGCGACGAATGAGCGAAGAAGGTATTGTAATGGCCCAAAAATTGAAGTTGAGATTTTTATGGGATCGATTGTCTTACACTAATAATCCAAAAAATAAAAAATATGAAAACTGCGTACTTGTGTGTGTGTGTGCGTGTGTGTATCTATACGTCCGTCTGGTGCTCTAGTTCCCAAACTACAAGACAGACGGATTGGTATGAAATGCGGGTATTTTTATATCTCCAGCCGTTTTTTTAAAAAAAAAGTGTGTGTGTCAGCTCCGACGCACGACTGGAGTTTACTACTTAAGTACGATTGTCTAAACAGGCACAAAACAGAGCTTGACTTAGATTTTAATTTTACTCTGCACAGTTTTTATAACTGATGTTTCCGGCCTCTTTTCATAGCTGATGTGTCAGGTGTTTTAGCTCCCATGATCGCAGCTACTAATGATCCATCTGGTGTTTGACAGCGACTAACCTGATATGCTTTGGATGCGGTTATACGAGCATATCTTAGGTCATACCATAAAGGGCTCTTACATTGGTTTCGAGTTGACTTTTCAATTAAATCAAGAGCATTTTTGTTAAGTTTCTCTTGTAATGTTTCTAGTAATTTGTTGACATCATTCTTTATATCATCACTCGCTTGAATAAAGAAATGATGAAGTGAAAACTGTCGAACATCACTGTGTTTAAAGTCGCTCTGATACTTCAACAGTTCACAATTCATAATTTTCTTCTTTTTTGCTTCTTGAAGAAACTCGTGGAAAAGGTCTGTGCTGGTATCATGATGTGGAGCTGTTTTTTTGCAAATTTGATCTACAGTGACGTATTTCAAAGTAGTCCCTACTCTCGAAAGGATGGGTTTTTTCCAGTAACATTCAACCTCGGTGCAGGAAGTTTCTTCACTGCGACGATGGGTCCACATTAAAAATGCTACTGCATGCTTACAACCACCAGCTGAAGCTGCACAGTCCAAGCACTTGCAACTGACGATTTCACCGTTAGTCTCGTCTATCACCATAGTGAATTTGTATGAACTAGCCCTCACTTTGTGCTCGGGGCAGATCTTGCAATTGAGTATGCAGTCTTTATCCACAGCGTAGTTGCACGTACTCAATAGCATCGTCACCATAAGATTCTCTTGCAGCCCTGAAAATGCAAACTAATTACTTACTATAAACAAAATTTAGTCTTTTTAACCTAAAAAACTACTACTGAAAGAAAGACTATTATTTCGCGTTCGCAGGATTAAGGTTACTTACGTAGCTAGTGTAATATTATTTTATAGTACTTACATTGCTGTTTTTACATTTCTCAGCTCTGCAGAATAAAAATCGGGGTTATTTTTGAAGAACATGATTGCATCCACTTTGGGCAAGTTTCTGCTATCTGCTTTCACAAAATTGACACCCATGATAGAGTGGAATACCAAATTATATGAAAATCACAAATATCACAAATTTTAAAATCTTATCAGATCAAAAATTGTAAGACTGCAACAATTATTACAGATCTGATTTGATTACTATGTTGTGACTTCATCTTAGATTCTTTAGATCTTATATTCTTTTTGTCAGATTCAGCCAATCCTGACTGTTTTGTATCACGTGACAGAGGTGCGCACAATAGGTTGCGCGCGAAAAACGTAACGCGATGACTAGATTTTACTCCTCATATTTTTTTCATACCGGGCGCCTTATATGCAAATCGATTCTTAAGGAGTAAACTCCAAAAAATTTGGGCAATATTATTTTTATATCTCCAGCCCTTTTTTTTACAAATTTTCCTATTTAAATTTTTTCAGGTTGCCACCATACTAAAAAATCTCATAATTTTTTACTCTTAAATGGCTCAAACGATTTTGATGAAACTTTGTAAGTTACTATAACTGTATATGGCCTACAGTAGTCAGTATTCCGTTGTTCCAAGAAAAATCGAAATGAGGTACCTCCCATACAAACACAAGTTGTTTCATACTTTTTTTTTAAATGGCTCTAACGATTTTACTGAAACTTGGTGAATAATTAGGACTTAATAAGGTCTACTTCACTTGGCATTTCATTATTCCAGGACAAATCTGAGTAAGGTTCCTCCCACGTTAACCCAAATTATTTCCTTTTTAGGTACGAAGGTTGTGTGTGAAGTCGACCAACCAGCAGTGGGCCCGCTTGGTCGACTAAAGCCTGATCTCCCTAATTCAGAGTAGGCTCGAGCCCCTCGATGGGGACGTATAGGAAGTGGTATGATGATAATCTACAATATCTAATATGTTTGACCAGTGCACCATTTTGTAAAACAAACCCATCTCGAATAACGAGTATTTGGGCATCCTGTATAAAGGCACACTAATTTGTAAACTTCCCGAATTGTGGGGCAGGTAAGGTCACAGTGTTTCGAGGTTATGGGCCAAGCGGGAGTGAAAATAAATGATTAGGTTATGACCTGAATCATCCTCAGGTGAAATATGAAAACGTCTTTATACCCGACTGCAAAAATAAGGGTAATGTTTTCGGGTGTACGTATACAGGATGTAAAAAAAAATCGTGTAGGACCCATTAACTGGGCGTTCTATTCATCATACTGAACAACTTTTTTTTAAATTAAAAGTTTGAGTGCGTTTCATTGCAACTCACCTGATAGGAAGTGATGATGCAGTCGAGGATGGTACACGCTAACTCAAATAACGACTATTCACTCTTGCCTTGAAGATCTCCTAATTATAGGAATCGGGAAACAGTGACGCAGGCAAGAAGTCCCACTCCTTCGCTGTACGCATAATAAATGAAGAGGCGTAATGATTCGTGCGAAAAGGTGGAACATCAACAACAAAGGGGTGCAACCCCTCCCTGCGTCTCGTTGACAGATGGTGGAATGGAGCCGGGGGAATTAGGTCTTGAAGTTCTTGCGCGCACTCTCCGAAGTGAACTCAATAGAATACCGATAAACAGGTGACTTTGCGGCGATGCTCAAGGCTTTGGAGCTTGTCATGGACTAGCTCGTCGTCACCAATGAGTCTCCGTGCGCGTCGGTCGATGGCGTGTAAGGTATCCAGCTGATAGCGGGCTGATCCATCCCATAAGTGTGAACAGTACTCCATACATGAGCGGACCTGTGCTTGACTTTCTACTTTGTAACTTTCTCCAAGGAACCCATAGTCAATACTCAACAGGTTGTAAAAAAATTGGTGTAGTACCCGTTAACTGGGGGTTCCACTCATCGTACTGAACAACTTTCCACAAGGAGCCCATAGCCAATTCTCAAGAATAATTGGGACCCTCCATAGTCCATACTATAACGCACAAAATTGGTCAATCAGCTGATCGATTTGTATGAAGAGTAATTTTTTTGCAATTTCAGCAAAGTCATAGAACAAATTCAGTATGGTTTTTAGAAGCCCCAGTTAATGGGTCCTACAACAATTTCGTTACATCCTGTATACAGGGTGTAAAAAAAGGGTAACTGGGGCTTCTAATCAGCATAGTGAACAACTTTTCCCAAAGAAACCATAGTCAATTCGCAAAAAAAAATCGACGCTCCACACAAAAATGCATAAAATTGGTCAGCTGATCGTTTTGTATGAAGAGTTCAAAAACTTTTTGCGATTTCAGAAAACTTGTAGAACAAAAGTTGTTCATTATGATAAGTAAAACCCCCAGTTAACGGGACCTACACCAATTTCGTTACATCCTGTATATGTAAGTATGTATGTCTGATTCTTTGGCTGTCATTAGCCTAAACGGAAATTGATGGATTTTGGAGTGCGAGGTGTCATTAGATTTGTCTTGATCCCGCGAGTGACGTAGGATACATTTTAACCAGTCTGCCAAAAAAGACGGGAAAGCGTAGTGTAGGCAGGCCTCCCACTCGGTGGACCGATGACCTGGTGAAGGACGCGGGAAGCCGCTGGATGCGGGCAGCGCAGAACCGGTCGTCGTGGAGATCCTTGGGGGAGGCCTATGTCCAGCAGTGGACTTCCTTCGGCTAATATGATGATGAAAAAAGACGGGTAATGTCATGCAGCTGTATTTTTAATTTTTTAGATTACTTATAAATAAGTTAAGATAAGTTAAGAAAAACCCAGCCAAGTGCGAGTCAGATTACGCAGTGTAGGGTCTCGGTTTAATGTATGTTTAATTTATGATTTTGGGGGCCTAACCGATTTATTTTTCCATACAAATTAAAATTATCAATTTTTAGGGTTCCGTTCTTCAAAAGAAAAAAACCAGCCAATTGCGAGTCAGACTCACTCATCGAGGGTTCCGTAACACCACACCTGTGGATAAGAAAACTGTACATAATAAAAATAATTTAAAATCTGTTTAAGCTTGTGCCAATGAAGCCCTTTCATACGATACCCCACATGATACAGTTAACTCAAATCAATAAATAGAGTTTAAAAAACTAAAAAACACACTTTTAAAGTACATCAGACTAAAAAGTAAAAAATAATAAACAAAAAATACTAGTATTATTGTGAAAAAGCGTGGGGCTCTCTGTTCCATATTTTTCGTCTATCGAGCAACCCACACTTTTTCACAATAATACTAGTATTTTTTGTTAATTATTATTTTCAACTTATATTAAGAATTATTTTTTACTTTTTAAGCTGATGTACTTTAAAAGCGTGTTTTTTAGTTTTTTTAACTCTATTTATTTTTAATTTTTTAGTTCAAACTTATTAAATTATTATATTGTCGCTGATTCTTGATAAGTCTACAAAGTTTGAATTAAATCTGTCTGTTTAAAGTGGGTCAAAATCGAGTCCAAAGAAGTCGGTTACATACAAACATGAAGCTAATAAAAGCGTGATAAAAATTGACCCGCATTCCTTGCATAATTAATCATTTCGTACTTAAATTAAGGACTATATTTTTTCGTGATTAATTTACAAATGTATACTCGTAGTTTTCAGATTTTCCCCTGTACTTGTAGTATAGGACGGTATTTCTTGCCAAATTTCATAGTTCTAGGTCAATGAAAAATACCCTAAAATTTTTGATTCCCTTCAGAGTGTCGAAATATACGTTTTTTGCAGCATAAACAGCCGCATCAAATTTTTACGTTTACTTAGAAGTTTTATTTTATCAAATCTTCAAGGGACTGTAGACTGGAGTATATGGTTTTAATTTCAACTTGATACCCGATCCGAGATCCGAGATGAAGGGTCTTGACAGACATTCGGACGGACAACAAAGTGATCCTATAAGGATTCCGTTTTTTTTGTCTTTTGAGGTACGGAACTCTAAAAACATAACCCCCTTTTAAGATCACTCGTATGTCTGTCTGTGCGTCCGTCTGTCACAGCCGATTTGCTCAGAAACTACTGGACCGATTAAGTTGAAAATTGTTACACATATATAAATCGGTTAGATAACCCAAAGACGAAAATGTAACGTCAATAAATTAATTTAAAAACGTGGCCACTTTTGAAGAGTAAATTAGAAATAATAAAAATAGTTTCGCAAACTATGTCTTCATCATCATATTATCAGCCGAAAAACGTCCACTGCTAAATAAAGGCCTCCCCCCCCAAACTATATCTTGTTACATATCAAATGAAAGGACTTGGTGGGAGAATTTACATATTTTTTTATAAATAATTTTAAAGTACTTTAAAAAAATAGGCACAAATTTATAATTTCTCCCCCTAAGAAAGAAACTACGGGGCCTAAAATTTTATAAAATATACTGTAACGAGGTTGTGTGCGAGGTTTTAACCGCCTCCGTAGCTCAGAGGCAAAGTTCACTGGCTTTACACAGGAGGTCGCGGGTTTGATTCCCGGCGGGGTCAATTATAAGACTCGGTTTGGTTGGTGGTAGGGCATTTTCTAAGCCCGCCTGGCTAGCTACCACCATCTTATCTAAGTCTTGCCCGCAAATATCAATGTTGATATAATTGGTGTGTTCCGGCATGAAGATAAGATAGCCAGTTCCCCATTGCATTGGGGAATCTTGGTAAGCCCGCTTCCATCTTCGGCAACATCGTCACTTACCACCAGGTGAGATGTTGTCAAGGGTTTACCAATTGTGAATAAAAAAAAAAAAAAAAGATGCATAGATTACAGGAAAATCTATGAAAAAACCAAAATACCTTCCGTTCTTACATGAAAATTAAAATTTCCAAAGTCTTACTGTTTAGAAACTAGCGACACCGAGTGGGATCTATTAATATCTTCTACATAGTTAATTTACGCACTAGTAATAAGACAGCAGCAATTAGTTCCCTTTTACCTATACTTATAGATGGCGCTGTAGATGAAAATTAGTATTTGGTACGGAACCATATAGCGCGCGAGTTTGAATCGCACTTGGTCGGTTTTTTAAATTGATAAGCCAATTCTAATGCAACTTATTTATTTAATCCCTAGCTTCAAATAATTAACTATAATTTAGTGTAACAAGAACAGCGATATCGCTAAGTACCTACTCTGCAGCTGTTGTTGTATTTTAAAAGTAATATAAGGTCAAGTCATATAAAATGAAACACATCAGTCACCTAAAATCACCTATTCCATTTAACAGCCGTAGAAAGTAAAGTAACGGAAAATGACAAGAACACGTCAAACGTAAAGTCATATAAGATGAAACACATCAGTCACCTTAAATCACCCGTTCCATTTAACAGCCGCAGAAAGTAAAGCAACGGAAAATGACCAGAACACGTCAGTCTCCGGCAAAAAGCCACTCAACAGGCCGGAGTAGGCTCTCCTGCCAAAAATCAGTGAAAATGAGTCGAGGTTTAGTTAGTTTCCCGCGTAAAAACTTGTTAACCCGCCCTAGTTTGGTAAGCACGTCGCGTTCGCCGCATTAATCATTTTGTGGCGTCGACGAGCTAAGAGAGCAAGCTCTTAGAAACACACAGCGAAAAGTAAACGTAGAACTACATTCACGTATAGTGTGAAACGCTAAAACCATATTGCTACATTTTTTAGTTTTTGTTATAATTTTCTTTTTCTTTTTTTAAATACGAAACCGATTTTGATTTTAAAAAATATTTGACCAACATGGCAGCATACCCCGAATGATAAATAAATAATCATGAAAATCGATTAAAAATTTTGCGAAGATATCGTGTAATAAACATAAATGAACCCGGCCAAGTGCGAGTTGAACTCGCGTGGAGAGGGTTCCGTACAATGCCAAATTCAAATACAAAATATCACATTTGAAATCCTCACAGTAAGATGCGAGTTTTTTTTAATTATTAAAAATTTGAGTGTGTTTGGCTGCACCTCACCTGATGGTAAGTGCCGATGCAGCCGAGGATGTAACACACAAGCTCAAAAAGTGCCTATTCACTCTCGTCTTGAAGATTCCTAAATTTTACGAATCGGGGAATACAGACGCTTTAAGGGAATTCCACCCCTTAGCCGTTCGCATGATGAACGAAGAAGCAAAACACTTCGTGTGTAAAGGTGGAACATCATCACCATCATCATCATATCAGCCGAAAATCGTCCACTGCTGGACAAAGGCCTCCCCCAAGGATTTCCACGACGACCGGCCCTGCGCTGCCCGCATCCATCGGCTTCCCGCGATCTTCACCAGGTCGTCGGTCCACCGCGTGGGAAGCCTGCCTACGTTACGTTTTCCGGTGCGCGGTCGCCATTCGAGAACTTTACTGCCCTATCGGCCATCGGTTCTACGAGCTATGCGCCCTGCCCACTGCCACTTCAGTTTAGCGATTCTGTGAGCTATGTCGGTTACTTAAGTTCTCCTGCGGATCTCCTCGTTACTGATTCGATCACGCAGAGAAACTCCGACCTTGTGCCTTTTTATGAGGCCCATAGTAAGCGAACATGTCTCAGTTCCGTAAGTCATCACTAGCAACACACACTAGTCAAAGACCTTAGTCTTGAGACACTGCGGTATTTGGGACGTGAAGATATTTCGAAGCTTCCCAAACGCTGCCCAGCCGAGTTGGATTCGTCGATTGATCTCTTTCTTGAAGTTGGACCTACCTAGCTGGACTGTTTGTCCCAGGTATACATATTCGTCATCAACTTCCAGTGTAGAGTCTCCAACCTTTAGAGGGGTGGGTGCGACACGGACATTTAACATTATATTAATCTTGTCCATGTTCATTTTAAGACCCACTTGTTGACAGACGTTACTGAGGCCAACGAGCATTGTGCTTAGGTCTTCCATAGTCTCAGCCATGACCACGATATCGTCAGCGAATCGGAGGTGGGATATGTAATCGCCGTTGATATTGATGCCGAGTCCACCCCAGTCCAGAAGCTTAAAAACATCTTCCAGGGCGGCGGTGAACAGTTTCGGAGATATAACGTCTTCCTGTCTCACCCCTCACTGCAACTGAATAGGTTTCGAGTTTTGATCCTGGAGGCGAACTGACATGGAGGCGTTTTCATACAGACACTTTAACACCTCGATGTATCGATGGTCAATTTGGCACCGCTGGCGATACTGTATCACAGCCCAGGTTTTGACTTAATCAAAGGCTTTCTCATAGTCCTCAAACGCCAAGCATAGTGGCTGATTGTACTCTTCGGTCTTCTGTATAATCTGCCGCAGCGTATGTACGTGGTCTGTGGTACTAAAGCCTTTTCGGAAACTGGCTTGTTCGGGAGGCTGGAAGTCTTCAAACCTGCGTGCGAGACGATTCGTAATGGCTCTCGAACAAGGAACATTGACAACAAAGGGGTAGAACCGCCCTCCGCACCTGGTCGTCCGATGATGAAATGGAAAGGGGGAATGAGGTCGTGAAGCTCCAGGACACACTCTCCGAAATGAATCCTGTAGAACACCAATAGACAGGCGACTATTTGGAAATGCTCGAGGCTTTGGAGCCTGTTTGATACAAGTTCCTCGTCGCCAATGAGTCTCCTAGCGCGTCGGTCGATAGAATCCAAGGCATATAGCTGGTAACGAGCCGATCCGTCCCACAAGTGAGAGCAGTACTCCATACAGTGAACTACTACCAGCGCAATCTAGTGGTGTTTTAGTGAACTTCTTTTTTAAATAATTTTTTTTGTGCATTTGGGTGCACCTCACCTAGTGGTAAGTGCCGATGAAGCCGAGGATGTAACACGCAAGCTAAAAAAGTGCATATTCACTCTCGTTTTGAAGATTCGTAAATTATACGAATCGGGGAATACAGACGCGCCTGCAGGGAATTCCAATCCTCGCCCGTTCGCATAATGAACGAAGATGCAAATCGCTTTGTACGTAGAGGTGGAACGTCAACGACAAAGAGGTGGAATCGCTCTCCGCACCTGGTCGTTCGATGATGAAATGAAGAGGGGGAATGAGGTCGTGAAACTCCAGGACACACTTTCCGAAATGAATCCTGTAGAACACCGATAGACTATTTTCTATTATGACTGGAACTTTATTCCGTAGGTGAACGTTTTACATTGAGTTTACCACATTTTTATGAATTCTTAAAGGTTTTCCTGTAATCTACAAGCCATGAAGTATATTTTGTATCTTTTTCAAAATTTTAGGCTCAGTAGTTCCGGAGAACAAGGGGGGGGGAATGGTCAATTTTCGTCTTCTTTCATAAATAAAATCAAAACTATTTAATTACAATATAAAAAAAAAAAATATTTAAGATCCTGATAACGAGCCGTTTCATTTGATATATGACACAATAAGGTTTCCAATACTTTTTTTTTATTTCCTAATTTGTCCCCCGAAAATTACCCTTGTTTAAAAAAAAAATATTTACTTGGCACACCTATGTTTGTTACACTATCCTACCAAATTTGACCTGATTTGGTCCAGTAGAGTGGAGCAAATGGGCTTGGACAGACGGACGGACTGACAGACGCAAAGGTTCCGTTTTGTTTTTTTGTACGGAACCTAAAAACCGGCCAATTGCTAGTGAGAACCTCACACAAAGGGTTACTTACTATCATACTAGATGGAGCTAGTGAGGGTTCCGTGCCATCATACTAGATGGAGCTAGTGAGGGTTCCGTGCCATCATACTAGATGGAGCTAGTGAGGGTTCCGTGCCATCATACTAGATTTTACCGTCTCCGTAGCCCAGCGGCAAAGTTCACTGGCTTTACACATGAGGTCGCGGGTTTGATTCCCGGCGGAGTCAATTGTAAGACTCGGTTTGGTTGGTGTAAGGGCATTTTCTAAGCCCGCCTGGCTAGCTACCACCATCTTATCTAAGTCTTGCCGCCAAATATCAATGTTGATATAATTGGTGTGTTCCGGCATGAAGATAAGATAGCCAGTTCCCCATTGCGTTGGGGAATCTTGGTTAGCCCGCTTCGATCTTCGGCAACATCGTCACTTACCACCAGGTGAGATGTTGTCAAGGGTTTACCAATTGTGAATAAAATATAAAAAAAAGATGGCGCTTTTTTCTTCAGGTTTTAAAAAACACGTTTTTTGTAAAGAGACCTCCTTTATTTTGTGACTTTTTCAAATTATTAGTATTTGTTGTTATATCAGCAACAGAAATACATCATCTGTAAAAATTTCAACTGTCTAGCTATCACGTTTTATGAGGTCGCTTCAGGAAGTCGTCGGCAACCTACGGGGGCTACTGGGCTTCTTGGAGGAGTTGGGCTGGCAGTGATGCCGGCCAATATCGCAAAATGGGCGCAGTGGTCGCCTGGTTGCTGAAACCAGCCCGCCCCTAACAACAACACCGTTCATGAAATACAGCCTGGCGACAAACCGACACACATACAGACGGACGGACAGCGGAGTCTTAGTAATAGGGTCCCGTTTTACCCTTTGTAATAGGGTCCCGTTTTACCCTTTAAGTACGGAACCCTAATACAGTCGAATTAAAAATCTTCACCTTTTTTACAGTCGGTTGAAAAATACAGAAGTATTTTGTATCTTTGAGCAAAACGCAACTGGAATTATGAAACTGTCCTCAAGAAAACTCGCCAAACAAAATTGGTCAATCAGCTGATCGATTTTGTATGTAGATTTTTTAAAAAAATATCACTTTTATCGTCTTTTATTGTCTTTTAACACACTTTTTGATTCTTGGTTTTACTAAATTTTTTTTCTCTAATAATTATCCATTCTTTTTACTACTATTTTGTTGTTTTCTAAATTTATTTTACAGTTTTTTAAAAAACAAATATGTCAGCTTTTTGACAGTTTATAGCGGTAGATTGATAAGTAGGCTTATATTTTTAAATAATTGTGGAACTCGTTGTTGGTATGTATAGACTTACCTTTCTATTTATATTTCATCCCATATGTATCAATGTACATTACCGTTTGTGTTCTCCTAATAAAAAAATAAAATTAAAATGCGATTTCACTATCACTAGTAGACTTTTTTAGTTTACCAGTAATGGTTGACTATCTTAAAAAATGTGCAGTTGAATTTTATAACATGATATTCCATACGACATGTTTTTTTTTATATACCTACTAAAAATAAGTTTAAAAAATAAGTAAATAATAATAAACAATAATTTTGGAACCCTATAAATAAGCTGTCATACCAAAAAATGTGTAAAATGAAGGTTAAATAAGAGATTTTTGATGTGTAACATCTTTTCTCTCGCTTTCCTGCAATTTGTGGGAGTGATTTCGTGAAATAGGTCGGAAATGTGTAACATGGGACGGAAATGTGTAACAGGAAGTCGCGAAAGCGCGGAATTCTACTTTACGAGGGTCTAACTCGCACTTGGTCGGTTTTTTTCGTTACTGTCAGATCCGCCACCCAGGTACAATATCCTCATCAAATCTAACTAACCTAAAGTATTTTGTCACATGTTACACATCATATGCGAGTACTGTAGGTCTCGCTCGAATTTTTGATGTGTAACATCTTTTCTCTCGCTTTCCTGCAATTTGTGGGAGTGATTTCGTTAAATGGGACGGAAATGTGTAACATGGGACGGAAATGTGTAACATGGGACGGAAATGTGTAACAGGAAGTCGCGAAAGCGCGGAATTCTACTTTACGAGAGTCCGACTCGCACTTGGTCGGTTTTTTTCGTTACTGTCAGATCCGCCACCCAGGTACATTAGCGTCATCAAATCCAACTAACCTGAAGTATTTTGTCACATGTTACACATCATATGCGAGTACTGTAGGTCTCGCTCGATTTTTTTTTCACACGGTTCGAAACAATTACCTTAAAAATACCCCAATCTAGGCACATCAATTAAAAAAATATTCACCAGCAAGCGTATTGAAATTCCAATAAAATTATGGACGGAAATTTATTTAATGGGTAATTAACGTTCGGTCAGAGGCGTGAGTTCTCGATTGTGTTGAAATTACATCAAGTGTCGGTTTTACGTGTGCTCGTTCGAGTACATAGCTGTTGACAACCCATTGTATGAACAGGCCAAGTAAAACTTCGCACAGTAAGGACTAAAGGATAGTATTTTGTTTAATCCGATGCGCGAGTTCTTGATTGTGTTGAAATTTAATCAAGTGTGGGTTTCACGTGTGATCGTTAAAGCACATCGCTGTTGACAACCCATTGTATGAACAAGCCAAGTAAAGCTTCGCATAGTAAGGACTAAAGAATAGTTTTTTTTTTTAAACAGAGGCGTGAGTTCTCGATTTTGTTGAAATTCCATCAAGTGTGAATTTTACGTGTGCTCGTTCAAGCAAGCATTTTTGGAAATTTACTGTAAAATTATAATAATTATCTAGCTGATTCATTGAGGCCATTCCAATAAGTTCAAACACGGTACCTCTGCCTTAAGTTAGTAATCAGATTCCAGGTGATGATGCAAAAAAAAACCACTCCGGGCATGCCTACAGAAGTGAAAACTTATTACAATTTTATAAGTTTTGACCCTCCGAGTGTTCCTGGTAAGGTGTCTGTGTCGCTTACAGTGTCGCGAGTTCAATTGTTTTTCCCATCTCAAAAAAAGTTGACAGAGTTTTGACCCTGAGAGTCTTCCTGGTACGGCGTCGGTGTCGCTTACAGTGTAGCGAGTTCAATGGTTTCTTCCTATCTCAAAAATGCCCAAGGCGCCTGAAGAAGTTTTCACTTCAAAAAAATAAACTATTAATCACTTCAATCCATTTGGGAGCTACGATGCCACAGACAGCCATACAGATATACACACGTTAAACTTATAACACCCCTCTGTTAGCGTGGGGGTTAAAAATAGTAAAATGAAGAAACGTTACATGAAAACAATAATGATTATTATCGATTGTTGTTTAGCGAATGGTATCGTTAAACAACAATGGATAAATTATTATTATTTTTAAATGACTTCAAAAAGGAAGAAGTTCTATATCCGACTGAATGTATGTATGTATGCCCGATCGCCCTAATTCAGGGTAGGCCCCCTCAGTGGGGACGTATATGAGCTGATAATATGATGATGATTATGTATGTCCACCGACTACTCCGTCAACTGTAGACCGATTTTAAAAATTATTTTTTTATTCCAAAGAGTATATATTCGAGATGGTCACATCGTCACCAAGTCAGGATCTGATGATTGGATCCCAGGGAAATTTAGGGCAACCGTCAAATATTTAGTTTGGTAGTTAGCTCTCTAATATCCTTTCTAATATTATGAATGTGAAATTTTGTATGTTTATTACTCTTTCACACAAAAACTACTGAACGTATCTGGATGAAATTTGGTATGTAGACAGGTAAGGACCTGAATTAACATATAGGCTTTTTTTCTACTGCGCACCCTCGGAGAAAATCATAGAAACGCGAGCGAAGCCGCTGGCAAAAGCTAGTAGTTTCATGTAAGTTTCCATAATAATCCACTGACACTACTGAGCCTACACTTAACGGTGTTTCGTGTGCAGCGCATTATTTATTTACATAATTATCATTTCACAATGACGTGACGCTACCAACTTAATTATCGAACTACACACATCAACTTTGTCTAGGGATATTTTAAGACTTAAGTGGCAGTGAGCGGGGCACATGGCTAAGAAAAAAATTAAAAGAATAACTTCCCTTTAGGCCAGGGTGTCAGGAAGAGGTAGGCACAATGCGGGGCTCGATCGTAGCAATAGTCTGCACCGTAGTAGTACTGCAGGACTACGACCGGCGGCAAGGTGTTGGTTGCCTTGGAGGTCATCCTCGGTGATAGGTGACGCCCTATGAAATAATAACCTATTATTATACAACGCAGCCGCACAAAACAATCTACAGAACACACATTGAACCTCTCAGCTCTGGCAAAACACGAGGGCACAGTTTTTGAAAGTATTTCGCTAGTCAAGTAATATACAAACTGGTTTCACACAAAAATTTATAAGTTAAACATACAAAAATACGTAAATACGCCACATCAAATCCAGACGACCATCATTTATTATTTCATCCCTCAAAACATGACAGCTCACGAATCTTTTAAATCTTATAGCGCATTCCAAAGATATCCGTCAAGATGGAAATTGAACTAAACAGATCTTAACTTTGTGACAAAAAAGAAGTTTTCGTTGCAATACCTACTAATAGTAACTTTTAAAAAATAAACAATATTTTTTTTACCCTCATAACGTGACGCTACCAACTTAATTATCGAACTACACACATCAACTTTGTCTAGGGATATTTTAAGACTTAAGTGGCAGTGAGCGGGGCACAGAGAACAGATGGCCGTTGGGGCAGGAAATTTCTCGAGTGGCGATTTTCTTGCCGTCTATAAGTCATCTTAAACGACTTAATGACTTTCATCTGGTGATAGAAACCATCACCAACGGCTAAACGTGCCTTGCGGAGCACGGAAACGTTAGAGAAAAATTCTACAGTCAAACTAATCCAGGTAATGACCGTGCCTCATGTCAGTTAACCTGCGTGTACCACCCAACCATGAAACTCAGACTGAGTAATAAGTCTTCTGACACGACTTATATTGATTTTCATCTAGTAATAGAAACCGTCACCAACGGCTTAAAGTGCCTTGCGAAGCACGGATCGAGTAAAATTCCACCAACAGTCAATCCCATCCAGGTATTGACCGTGCTCCATGTTAGTTAACCTGTGTGTACAATCGAACCACGCAACTCAGACTGAGCTACGACCCTTCTTTCTACGGATAAAACAGAACTTAAAATCATCTGACAAAGAGGCTTGCACAGATGAATTTGCGTATGGGTACAAGGAGAAAGGACTTACATCACGTTATCGAGCCATGTTTAAATGTTGTGAACCATTGTCCACTGTATCAATCCGTGGCATTCTTTAATAGACTTCCGACAGAATTAAAGGCAAAAACTGGGGTTGACATTTTCAAAAATAAATTAAAATTGGTTTTGCTGGATAAAAATTGTTATTCTTTTGATGACTTTTAAAATTGTGACATTGAAATTTTACATTAATTTACTTTATATTTGACATAAAATTTGTTTTATATTTGACATTAAATTTGTTTTATAAAATGTTAACATGGAATTGAATATTATGTTATTAGATTTAAGTTTTTAAAATTTTTTCGCACACAGATTGTCTGTTCATGAAATAAAAATGATGATGATGATAAACACTGCTCAACATTGCCTAGGGATATTTAAAAAAAAATTAATGAAAACATAGTTTTGTAAAAAGCTATTAAAAATGACATGTGCAGTACAGGGCATACAAACTTTCAAGATGGGCAAGTTCTGTATTTACGAGTTCTTTCTCAGTTCTCATAAACAAGGGTTCTACTAATTTCATACAATTTGTGCCATCCTTCATGACAATATAAAAACACATTCTTTCTCCATTCCACCGTCGGTCAACGAGACTCAGGGAGGGGTTGCACCCCTTTGTTGTTGATGTTCCACCTTTTCGCACAAATCGTTACGCTTCCTCATTTATTATGCGTACAGCGCAGGAGTGGAACTCCTTGCCTGCGTCAGTGTTTCCCGATTCCTATAATTTAGGGATCTTCAAGGCAAGAGTGAATAGGCATTATTTAAGTTTGCGTGTACCATCCTCGACTGCATCATCACTTACCATCAGGTGAGTTGCAGTCAAACGCACTCAAATTTTTAACAAAAAAAAAACACAATTTTCATTTTCTTGTTTTTACAAAAACCACTTAAAACTAATTTATTTATTAGAACTGAGAGGGTCAATGATATAACACTTGCTCAAACTTCTATCCTACATAATTATGTCCTAAGCATTTTCTTATAGATCTATAAAAAAAAACTTAGTCTTAAAATCATCATCATCATATCAGCCAATGGACGTCCACTGTTGGACATATGCCTCCCCAAGGATTTCCACGACGACCGGTTCTGCGCTGTCAGAATTCAGCGGCTTCCCGAGACTTTCACCAGGTCATCGGTCCACCGAGTGGAAGGCCTGCCTACGCTTCGTTTTCCACTTTCTTTCGATCTGTCTTCCAAAATATTTGTTTGGCTCATTTGGGTGTTATAGTTGGATGGTTATAAATCGATCCACGATGTGCAGGATTTACAACAGTTTTCATAAAAATAACATCTACCAATTACGGTTTTTAGGCGACTTAAATCAGCTTAGATATTTATCTGAGTACTACTTTATTTTCATATCAGTCAAATTCCATAATAATCTGTCCAGTATCTAGTCAAAGTCTTTTCAAATAATAAAAATAATAATAGGTCATCTTTGTCAAAGACGTTAACATTTTGAATAACGAATTGAACAGCACTACTTTCCATACTGTGGCTACACCCTGGACACTTCATACAACGGGCCAGAAATTACATTTTAAAAAAGGAATGTCGGAACAAACAAAATGACGGCGAAATCCTATACGTTCTACAACCAAACTGTAACCAATCTGTATCAATCTAGGTGACGAAGGGGTGAGGTCGCAATCTAGAGAGCGGCAGGGAGTGTCCATATTGTATGTTAGTACTAATTTATATACTTTGCTGTGGTAACATTTGTTTATTGATGTCAACCTATTTCTCCGAATTATGAATTATTATATGTAATTAGACATTTTAGAAAATTGCAACGACAAAGTCTTAATTCACAATCAAAAATATAACCTCCTTTTTTCGTAGACGGGGCAAAAAAACACCTGTTTCTACCCTTTAAACATGTTATAAAGGGAATGAAACTGTTAAGGATCAAAAAGCTAAATGCAAAAGATGTAACCGTAATCCTTTCCTTAAACGAAATCTCTCAAACTTTTCACATCATTTTCATCTTATACTTGAATATTACGTAATTTGTTCCAAAGTTACAACTTTGAACAGTAAATGTTCAACAGATTATGACGGCGACATATGGAAATAAGTTTACGATAAACTTCGGGACTCCACTGCGAGAGCAGGAAAAGATTATCATAGAAGTTGTTAGAGGAAAAGAGACAGGACATATTTGAATTTGACTTAAAGACAGGCGTGTAGCTTAAGTAAAAAGTGTGAAAATTAATTTATTAAAATAATGGTGTGTTGTATTGTCTGTGATTACCATTGATTCTTAATAAAGATTGGCATCCTCCTCAACCCGAAAAAGTCTTATATTGTGTCAAGCACGTTTCGCACTGTCAATCATTTTTATCGGATTTAGTATCTCAAATGATTCATTTTTATGTGTGTTTTTTTCACATTTTCGTAATTTGTCATGTTCAGTTATCTACGCGGACGAAGTTGCGGGCAACAGCTAGTTCTAAATAAAGACAATAATGAAATGTAATTAAGTTATGGTGATTCATTCAGTACTTAAGTCATTGTCTTTAACTTTTTATCGACTCAATATGACTACTTGCTTGATAGAGGTAACGAGCCCAAGGTGGTTTAAAGATCAAGAAAGTGTCATATTAAAAGGCCACATTTGACACTTCTTCAAACTAACCTTGCAACGGCGGACATACCGTATTATTAATTGTTCAGGTAAGTACTAGAGATGAAACGGATAGTGGTTTGGCCGGACACCGGATAGCCGGATAGCCGGCCGCTGGATAACCGGACGAACGTTGCCGTTTGGTGCATCGAAAGAAGCGAGCTTGTGTAGGTGGCGCACAAACGATCGGGCGGACTCGGTCGAATTCGGGTCATTTCGTACAGCTAAAGACTGTTTTCTAAAGCTAGCCTTGTTTATAAAAACAAGCGGAACCGCTTGTTGCCTCTTAATGGAGAGAAATAAGTATTCATTCACCATAATTTGCCCTTAGTGCAGTACGAGTACTAATTAACTAAATTAATTTTCTAAGTTGTCAAATGAAAATTCTGTGCTAGTTTTTGTAAAGTATTAAATAAGTATAAATAAAGTACTTGCCTAAATTTAATTTTGCGTATTTTTTAATATCCGGTATCCGGCCGAACCTGATTATGTCTCGTTATTCGGTATCCGGCCGGATAGTAAAATATGGCCGGATACCGGATATTACGCGGATATCCATTTCATCTCTAGTAAGTACTACACAATTAGACAACTTTATTCAGCTGCATACTAAATAAATAATTATTGAATGACCGTGCATGGGGACAAATGTGTCCCAAGCTAAAATCTACTAAAAATTAAATAATGACGAAGCCGATTTTTGTTATTTTTTTACTTATTTTATTTACTGAACCATTTACTTACTACGACCGATGATTTTTTTAACTACTTCCTTTTTTTCCATTCATATTGTTGCAGACACAGACCAAATAAAAAGTCAAGACGAAGCCCCGCCGAACAACGCACTGAGGCCGATAAAACCACACCTCGCCTTGTACATACACAGTTACACGCACACACATAAAATGAAACTACGTCTTACTTGTCAGTCGAGCTATTCAGGCGCGCGGAATTAAACGCTATAATAATTCGCAATTTTAAAAGAAAAAATGCCGAATTGTGTTGTGGAAGAGTGTAAAAACCAATCTTCAAGAAATAAAAAGCAGGATGGAATCACATTTCATGCGTAAATAAACATAAAAATCCATATTTTTTAATAAATCAATTTTAATAATTATAATGACAGCTTGGAACACAAAACCTCTACAAATGTTGCCGCTAGTAAGCGTCACAATAGTCCCCGATTATTGGGTAAATTATTAATGTGACGCTAAACGTAATGTAACACGTTCATTTACCTATATCTATTTTTAGTTTTAATATTCATAAAATTAATGTAAGTGTAAATAGGCGTATTTATTAATTTGTTTTTCCATAGTCTATTCATTTTGCTAGTACTTAGACAATAATTAGCAAAATAAGTTTTTACTGCACGGAAAAACTCACTAAGTGAACACAAGTTTACGAAACAGACCTCACATCATTTATACCTAACAGCGCTTCGTCTTGAATTTTTTTTTTTTTAGTAAGTTTTTATTTTTATAAAGTCTGAGGTTGCAGATTGTGTTTTGTGAAATCCATCACATTTTGATGTGTTAGGTTTTTGTTTAATCCACAATTGATAAGCCCTTGGCAAAATCTCACTTAATGGTAAGTGACGATGATGCCGAAGATGGAAGCGGGCTTACCAAGATTCCCCAACACAATGGAGATCTGGCTATCTTGATTATCTTCAAGCCGGAACACATCAATGATGTTAACACTGATGTTTGGCGGCAAGACTTAGAAAAGATTGTGGTAGCGAGCCATGTGGGCAATGAAAATGCCCTACCACAAACCAAACCGAGACTTACAAAGTTGACCCCGCCGGGAATCTAACCCGCGACCCGTGTAAAGCGAATGGACTAACCATTACGCGACGAGCCGGTTAAAAAGCTCGGCGAAGAAGATCAAAGGCTTCTGGACAGGACGATGAGGGGTTTTTGGTGTCGAGATTGTAGATACGACACTCGAATTATATTATTTATCAGAAGAACTTGCCACCGATCAAGCAGCTGTTAATCTCCAATTGGTAAAATTTATGTTTCAGGCAGAAAATATAGCATTTTAATTTTACGATCATAACTCCAATGAACTTTAAATTAATGTTTGTTAAATTACCCTGATTTCTAAGAAAAGGATTCGTAATAATAATTTTAAAATAACATAAAAGCTTTAAGGTTCAAGCTTTAGGTAATTTAAAATATATAACTTTAAATAAAATTTAAATCACACTAATATTATAAACGCGAAAGTTTGTAAGAACGTATGGATGTATAGATTCATGTTTGTTACTCTTTCACGCAAAAACTACTGAACAGATCTGGCTGAAATTTGGTAGGTAGACAGATTAGGACCTGGATTAACACATAGGCTACTGTTTTCCACGCTCGCGAGCCGCTTGCTGCTCGCGCACTGCGCACCCTCGAACAGTCATAGAAACGTTGTCCACGCGGGTAAAGCCGCGGGAAACATCTAGTCAAATATATACATTTTTTGCTTTTCTCAGCAAAACCTTTCATTTTATACCTATATCATAGGGGTGCATAAAAATTACTGGTGCGTCATCTTTGGAAGTTTGCCATAATATGGGATTTAGAATGACGTCACTTAGCTAAGCATGCATTGTGCTCCAAATTTAAAACGTGTATGCCAAATTTCAGCTCAATAGGAAACCGGAATGTGGTTCTAATTTAGCTTCCAAGATTTTTCCTAAACGAACAAACAAACTAACTAACTAACCAACACGCAAGTTTATGTAAAGCTTGTGAAAAGTACATCCTATCACCTAAAATATTCATGTTTTTGGTATATTTTCTCTTCACTTCTCTACTCGTATGGCACAAGGATAGACGGCGGTTGCCTGGTGTTGCACTTAGCATCACCCGCGGTCACGTGTAGGGTATTTAGATTTACACCTACGGACGTGTGCAACGCGACCTTCATACACATCTGGAATCACCGTTGAAGCAATCTGGTAGTATATGTACGTAAGTTTCGAAAAATTCATTGGTACATTGGTCGTTCGAATTTGAACCCACAACCTCTGGTTAAGAAGACCGAGTCGTTACCGGTCGAGCCACCGACGATTTTTTTGACCTATAAAATTCAAGGGCTACCCTCGATTTCTTATATGTACATATTTATAGAACTCTGAAAAAAAAATTAAAAGTAATTATTTTCGAAATAGCTACTTTTGTCTTTGATACATTCCTTTAATCGGTCTGGCCACGAATCTGTGAAGTTACTTACGTACGGTTTCCATGGGAAACTTAGCCACTGCTTGTTCGAGACATTTTTCAAGAAACTCAATGTCTGCGTGTCGTTTAGAGCAGGCAATGTCTTCTCAAACTGACCAAAATTTGTAATCTAGGGGTTCCGATCTGGGCTAGACGAGGGCCAGTCTTCAGCTCTCATAAAATCCGGTACGTACTGAGAATCATCTGAAGGTAACAACGTAGACTCATATTAGTTCTATGTAGATGACGCAATACGTGATGCAATCCCCTCCCCCTCCCTTCCTTACCTGCCCACACACTACAACAGACACACTCTAACAACAGACAACCCCTCTTTCTCTCTCTTCTCTTTTACACATGCACACACACATGATATACACACTACATCACACCTACAACTTACACACGTAGTTTTTGTTTCAATACATCTAACTTTGTATGCATGCGACTTTTCATAGGTTATAATTATATATTATTGTGATTTTGATAACTTTACTAGTCTTTGATGTTCACAAAATATTTACTTAACTAAAAGTTTTAAAAATTTCCAATATCGTATGTAGACGGCTATACAAAAATAAGATAAATGCACTACAAAACCTTTCGGCTGACAAGAATTCATAAAAAAAAATGCTCAAATTAAATGTACAATCAGTCAGATAAAATTACTTTCTCATTTAATTATTTAACATTCCAATGAATTTAAGAAGACGTGATCTAGTCACTTGTATTTTATGTTTATACAGATTCCGATGCATTTTCTAAAACGTGCTTCTTAGTGCACTGATTTGCAAACATTCTATGCCTATCTCACGCATCACAAAAATGTTTAACGTATCGCGTTCGTTTACACGTTTAATCACGTTATAGTCTAATTATTAGATATGATATGCATTTTTATATAATTTTGAATAACGTAATGCGATGTTTGTTTCTTCGAGGAAAATATCTTAAATAGCTACTAGTGCGAATTTTAATAAACCCAAACATATTATAACAAACACATACTGATATTCTTCTATTTCTGATATTTCTGATATTTTTCAAATGACTATAACCAATTCAAAATTATTAAAAGACTGTATATAAAATACATTATATACTTAAATTAAAAAAAAAACAATTTAATTGAATACAATTTTAATGTGAGTCATTTACACACTAGTACGGAACTTTCGGTACACCCTAATATATATAATGTTTATGGTCCCCTACCGTAGACCTGTGTGCCCTCAGTATGACGCCGATTGAAGAGAGAGAAAAGACCCGACGGTTTCGGTCAGATTAAGAGAATCCACCAACATTTTTGTCAGATTAAGAAAATAAGCTTTCAGGATACCGAGATAAACCTCCCCTATGAAAATCTGACGCGCTCGACTATTTCAAAAAAACTTTTTTTTTTGCATTTTCAAAAATTCATCGTAACTTATCGTCACGCCGAAATCGTCAGTTTTTTTAAAGGGAGCTTCCTTGGGACCTACCTAACACCCCTTCCGAAAATCTGACGCGCTCGAGTAAATTTTTTTTTTTGCATTTTTGACGCGCTCGACTATTTCAAAAAAACTTGGGGTGGGGTGGGTTGGGGTGGGGTGGGGTTTTTTTAAAGGGAGCTTCCTTGGGGCCTACCTAACACCCCTTCCGAAAATCTGACGCGCTCGAGTAGGTGAGGTGAGGTGAGGTGAGGTGAGGTGAGGTGAGGTGAGGTGAGGTGAGGTGAGGTGAGGTGAGGTGAGGTGAGGTGAGGTGAGGTGAGGTGAGGTGAGGTGAGGTGAGGTGAGGTGAGGTGAGGTGAGGTGAGGTGAGGTGAGGTGAGGTGAGGTGAGGTGAGGTGAGGTGAGGTGAGGTGAGGTGAGGTGAGGTGAGGTGAGGTGAGGTGAGGTGAGGTGAGGTGAGGTGAGGTGAGGTGAGGTGAGGTGAGGTGAGGTGAGGTGAGGTGAGGTGAGGTGAGGTGAGGTGAGGTGAGGTGAGGTGAGGTGAGGTGAGGTGAGGTGAGGTGAGGTGAGGTGAGGTGAGGTGAGGTGAGGTGAGGTGAGGTGAGGTGAGGTGAGGTGAGGTGAGGTGAGGTGAGGTGAGGTGAGGTGAGGTGAGGTGAGGTGAGGTGAGGTGAGGTGAGGTGAGGTGAGGTGAGGTGAGGTGAGGTGAGGTGAGGTCAGGTCAGGTCAGGTGAGGTGAGGTCAGGTCAGGTGAGGTCAGGTGAGGTGAGGTGAGGTGAGGTGAGGTGAGGTCAGATGAGGTCAGCTGAGTTCAGGAGACGCCAGGTGAGGTCAAATGAGGTCAGCTGAGGTCAGGTGACGTCAGGTGAAGTCAGGTGAAGTCAGATGACGCCAGGTGACGCCAGGTGAGGCCAGGTGACGCCAGGTGAGGCCAGGTGAGGCCAGGTGACTACAGGTGACGCCAGGTGAAGCCAGGTGAGGCCAGGTGAGGCCAGGTGATGTCAGGTGACGGCAGGTGATTTCAGGTGAGTCCAGGTGACATCAGGTGACACCATGTGACGCCAGGTGACATCAGGTAAGGCCAGGTGACTTCAGGTGATGCCATGTTACGCCATGTGATGCCGGGTGACGCCAGGTGAGGTCAGGTGAGGTCAGGTGAGGTGAGGTGAGCTGAGGTGAGCTGAGGTGAGGTGAGGTGAGCTATGTCGGTTACTTTGGTTTCTGATTCGATCAGGCGGAGAAACTTAGAGTATAGCACGCATCATTGCCCCTTGGGTGGCCTTGACCACATTTCAGTTCCGTAATGTATTCTTTAATCATCATTACAGCTCATATTCGTCCCCACCGAGGGGCTAATAAATTATAATGTATTCTTTAATACTACTAAGTAAATAACTAGCTTAGGTTTATTTAAAACGTCATTTGTTCACAAAGAAAGCGATTCAGATTAACTAATTATTTAAAAGAAGACAATCCTAAAACGTAGTCAGAAGATTGTGATTTTGATGTCACCTGGCATCACCTGGCGTCACCTGGCCTCACCTGGTTTCACCTGGCGTCACCTGTAGTCACCTGGCCTCACCTGGCCTCACCTGGCGTCACCTGGCCTCACATGGCGTCACCTGGCGTCATCTGACTTCACCTGACTTCACCTGACCTCACCTGACGTCACCTGACCTCAGCTGAGGTGAGGCCAGGTGACGCCAGGTGATGCCAGGTGACGGCAGGTGATTTCAGGTGAGTCCAGGTGACATCAGGTGACACCATGTGACGCCAGGTGACATCAGGTGAGGCCAGGTGATGCCGGGTGACGCCAGGTGACGCCAGGTGAGGCCAGGTGAGGTCAGGTGAGGTCAGGTGAGGTGAGGTGAGCTGAGGTGAGGTGAGGTGAGCTATGTCGGTTACTTTGGTTTCTGATTCGATCAGGCGGAGAAACTTAGAGTATAGCACGCATCATTGCCCCTTGGGTGGCCTTGACCACATTTCAGTTCCGTAATGTATTCTTTAATCATCATTACAGCTCATATTCGTCCCCACCGAGGGGCTAATATATTATAATGTATTCTTTAATACTACTAAGTAAATAACTAGCTTAGGTTTATTTAAAACGTCATTTGTTCACAAAGAAAGCGATTCAGATTAACTATTATTTAAAAGAAGACAATCCTAAAACGTAGTCAGAAGATTGTGATTTTGATAACTTTACTAGTCTTTGATGTTCACAAAATATTAACTTAACTAAAAGTTTTAAAAATTTCCAATATCGTATATGTAGACGGCTATACAAAAATAAGATAAATGCACTACAAAACCTTTCGGCTGACAAGAATTCATAAAAAAAATATGCTCAAATTAAATGTACAATCAGTCAGATAAAATTACTTTCTCATTTAATTATTTAACATTCCAATGTATTTAAGAAGACGTGATCTAGTCACTTGTATTTTATGTTTATACAGATTCCGATGCATTTTCTAAAACGTGCTTCTTAGTGCACTGATTTGCACACATTCTATGCCTATCTCACGCATCACAAAAATGTTTAACGTATCGCGTTCGTTTACACGTTTAATCTCATTATAGTCTAATTATTACGTATGATATGCATTTTTATATAATTTTGAATCACGTAATGCGATGTTTGTTTCTTCGAGGAAAATATCTTAAATAGCTACTAGTGCGAATTTTAATAAACCCAAATGTGAGTCATTTACACACTAGTACGGAACTTTCGGTACACCCTAATATATATATAATGTTTATGGTCCCCTACCGTAGACCTGTGTGCCCTCAGTATGACGCCGATTGAAGAGAGAGAAAAGACCCGACGGTTTCGGTCAGATTAAGAGAATCCACCAACATTTTTGTCAGATTAAGAAAATAAGCTTTCAGGATACCGAGATAAACCTCCCCTATGAAAATCTGAAGCGCTCGACTATTTCAAAAAAACTTTTTTTTTTGCATTTTCAAAAATTCATCGTAACTTATCGTCACGCCGAAATCGTCAGTTTTTTTAAAGGGAGCTTCCTTGGGGCCTACCTAACACCCCTTCCGAAAATCTGACGCGCTCGAGTAATTTTTTTTTTTTGCATTTTTGACCACTTTATATGCCTACCCCCACCACGCAAACCGGCAGATTAGTATACCGTTGTTATCAGAGGCACTTGGGGCATACGTAGTATGAATATCTGACGCGCTCGAGAATGCCCAAGTAACTGTTTTTTGTTGTGAGGTGAGGTGAGGTGAGGTGAGGTGAGGTGAGGTGAGGTGAGGTGAGGTGAGGTGAGGTGAGGTGAGGTGAGGTGAGGTGAGCTGAGGTGAGCTATGTCGGTTACTTTGGTTTCTGATTCGATCAGGCGGAGAAACTTAGAGTATAGCACGCATCATTGCCCCTTGGGTGGCCTTGACCACATTTCAGTTCCGTAATGTATTCTTTAATCATCATTACAGCTCATATTCGTCCCCACCGAGGGGCTAATAAATTATAATGTATTCTTTAATACTACTAAGTAAATAACTAGCTTAGGTTTATTTAAAACGTCATTTGTTCACAAAGAAAGCGATTCAGATTAACTAATTATTTAAAAGAAGACAATCCTAAAACGTAGTCAGAAGATTGTGATTTTGATAACTTTACTAGTCTTTGATGTCTTTGATGTTCATTCTATGCCTATCTCACGCATCACAAAAATGTTTAACGTATCGCGTTCGTTTACACGTTTAATCACGTTATAGTCTAATTATTAGATATGATATGCATTTTTATATAATTTTGAATAACGTAATGCGATGTTTGTTTCTTCGAGGAAAATAATTTAAATAGCTACTAGTGCGAATTTTAATAAACCCAAACATATTATAACAAACACATACTGATATTCTTCTATTTCTGATATTTCTGATATTTTTCAAATGACTATAACCAATTCAAAATTATTAAAAGACTGTATATAGTAAAGGTAGAGGTAGAGGTAGAGGTAGAGGTAGAGGTAGAGGTAGAGGTAGAGGTAGAGGTAGAGGTAGAGGTAGAGGTAGAGGTAGAGGTAGAGGTAGAGGTAGAGGTAGAGGTAGAGGTAGAGGTAGAGGTAGAGGTAGAGGTAGAGGTAGAGGTAGAGGTAGAGGTAGAGGTAGAGGTAGAGGTAGAGGTAGAGGTAGAGGTAGAGGTAGAGGTAGAGGTAGAGGTAGAGGTAGAGGTAGAGGTAGAGGTAGAGGTAGAGGTAGAGGTAGAGGTAGAGGTAGAGGTAGAGGTAGAGGTAGAGGTAGAGGTAGAGGTAGAGGTAGAGGTAGAGGTAGAGGTAGAGGTAGAGGTAGAGGTAGAGGTAGAGGTAGAGGTAGAGGTAGAGGTAGAGGTAGAGGTAGAGGTAGAGGTAGAGGTAGAGGTAGAGGTAGAGGTAGAGGTAGAGGTAGAGGTAGAGGTAGAGGTAGAGGTAGAGGTAGAGGTAGAGGTAGAGGTAGAGGTAGAGGTAGAGGTAGAGGTAGAGGTAGAGGTAGAGGTAGAGGTAGAGGTAGAGGTAGAGGTAGAGGTAGAGGTAGAGGTAGAGGTAGAGGTAGAGGTAGAGGTAGAGGTAGAGGTAGAGGTAGAGGTAGAGGTAGAGGTAGAGGTAGAGGTAGAGGTAGAGGTAGAGGTAGAGGTAGAGGTAGAGGTAGAGGTAGAGGTAGAGGTAGAGGTAGAGGTAGAGGTAGAGGTAGAGGTAGAGGTAGAGGTAGAGGTAGAGGTAGAGGTAGAGGTAGAGGTAGAGGTAGAGGTAGAGGTAGAGGTAGAGGTAGAGGTAGAGGTAGAGGTAGAGGTAGAGGTAGAGGTAGAGGTAGAGGTAGAGGTAGAGGTAGAGGTAGAGGTGAGGTGAGGTGAGGTGAGGTGAGGTGAGGTGAGGTGAGGTGAGGTGAGGTGAGGTGAGGTGAGGTGAGGTGAGGTGAGGTGAGGTGAGGTGAGGTGAGGTGAGGTGAGGTGAGGTGAGGTGAGGTGAGGTGAGGTGAGGTGAGGTGAGGTGAGGTGAGGTGAGGTGAGGTGAGGTGAGGTGAGGTGAGGTGAGGTGAGGTGAGGTGAGGTGAGGTGAGGTGAGGTGAGGTGAGGTGAGGTGAGGTGAGGTGAGGTGAGGTGAGGTGAGGTGAGGTGAGGTGAGGTGAGGTGAGGTGAGGTGAGGTGAGGTGAGGTGAGGTGAGGTGAGGTGAGGTGAGGTGAGGTGAGGTGAGGTGAGGTGAGGTGAGGTGAGGTGAGGTGAGGTGAGGTGAGGTGAGGTGAGGTGAGGTGAGGTGAGGTGAGGTGAGGTGAGGTGAGGTGAGGTGAGGTGAGGTGAGGTGAGGTGAGGTGAGGTGAGGTGAGGTGAGGTGAGGTGAGGTGAGGTGAGGTGAGGTGAGGTGAGGTGAGGTGAGGTGAGGTGAGGTGAGGTGAGGTGAGGTGAGGTGAGGTGAGGTGAGGTGAGGTGAGGTGAGGTGAGGTGAGGTGAGGTGAGGTGAGGTGAGGTGAGGTGAGGTGAGGTGAGGTGAGGTGAGGTGAGGTGAGGTGAGGTGAGGTGAGGTGAGGTGAGGTGAGGTGAGGTGAGGTGAGGTGAGGTGAGGTGAGGTGAGGTGAGGTGAGGTGAGGTGAGGTGAGGTGAGGTGAGGTGAGGTGAGGTGAGGTGAGGTGAGGTGAGGTGAGGTGAGGTGAGGTGAGGTGAGGTGAGGTGAGGTGAGGTGAGGTGAGGTGAGGTGAGGTGAGGTGAGGTGAGGTGAGGTGAGGTGAGGTGAGGTGAGGTGAGGTGAGGTGAGGTGAGGTGAGGTGAGGTGAGGTGAGGTGAGGTGAGGTGAGGTGAGGTGAGGTGAGGTGAGGTGAGGTGAGGTGAGGTGAGGTGAGGTGAGGTGAGGTGAGGTGAGGTGAGGTGAGGTGAGGTGAGGTGAGGTGAGGTGAGGTGAGGTGAGGTGAGGTGAGGTGAGGTGAGGTGAGGTGAGGTGAGGTGAGGTGAGGTGAGGTGAGGTGAGGTGAGGTGAGGTGAGGTGAGGTGAGGTGAGGTGAGGTGAGGTGAGGTGAGGTGAGGTGAGGTGAGGTGAGGTGAGGTGAGGTGAGGTGAGGTGAGGTGAGGTGAGGTGAGGTGAGGTGAGGTGAGGTGAGGTGAGGTGAGGTGAGGTGAGGTGAGGTGAGGTGAGGTGAGGTGAGGTGAGGTGAGGTGAGGTGAGGTGAGGTGAGGTGAGGTGAGGTGAGGTGAGGTGAGGTGAGGTGAGGTGATAATATATAATGTTTATGGTCCCCTACCGTAGACCTGTGTGCCCTCAGTATGACGCCGATTGAAGAGAGAGAAAAGACCCGACGGTTTCGGTCAGATTAAGAGAATCCACCAACATTTTTGTCAGATTAAGAAAATAAGCTTTCAGGATACCGAGATAAACCTCCCCTATGAAAATCTGAAGCGCTCGACTATTTCAAAAAAACTTTTTTTTTGCATTTTCAAAAATTCATCGTAACTTATCGTCACGCCGAAATCGTCAGTTTTTTTAAAGGGAGCTTCCTTGGGGCCTACCTAACACCCCTTCCGAAAATCTGACGCGCTCGAGTAATTTTTTTTTTTTGCATTTTTGACCACTTTATATGCCTACCCCCACCACGCAAACCGGCAGATTAGTATACCGTTGTTATCAGAGGCACTTGGGGCATACGTAGTATGAATATCTGACGCGCTCGAGAATGCCCAAGTAACTGTTTTTTGTTGTGAGGTGAGGTGAGGTGAGGTGAGGTGCGGTGAGGTGAGGTGAGGTGAGGTGAGGTGAGCTGAGGTGAGCTATGTCGGTTACTTTGGTTTCTGATTCGATCAGGCGGAGAAACTTAGAGTATAGCACGCATCATTGCCCCTTGGGTGGCCTTGACCACATTTCAGTTCCGTAATGTATTCTTTAATCATCATTACAGCTCATATTCGTCCCCACCGAGGGGCTAATAAATTATAATGTATTCTTTAATACTACTAAGTAAATAACTAGCTTAGGTTTATTTAAAACGTCATTTGTTCACAAAGAAAGCGATTCAGATTAACTAATTATTTAAAAGAAGACAATCCTAAAACGTAGTCAGAAGATTGTGATTTTGATAACTTTACTAGTCTTTGATGTCTTTGATGTTCATTCTATGCCTATCTCACGCATCACAAAAATGTTTAACGTATCGCGTTCGTTTACACGTTTAATCACGTTATAGTCTAATTATTAGATATGATATGCATTTTTATATAATTTTGAATAACGTAATGCGATGTTTGTTTCTTCGAGGAAAATAATTTAAATAGCTACTAGTGCGAATTTTAATAAACCCAAACATATTATAACAAACACATACTGATATTCTTCTATTTCTGATATTTCTGATATTTTTCAAATGACTATAACCAATTCAAAATTATTAAAAGACTGTATATAGTAAAGGTAGAGGTAGAGGTAGAGGTAGAGGTAGAGGTAGAGGTAGAGATAGAGATAGAGGTAGAGGTAGAGGTAGAGGTAGAGGTAGAGGTAGAGGTAGAGGTAGAGGTAGAGGTAGAGGTAGAGGTAGAGGTAGAGGTAGAGGTAGAGGTAGAGGTAGAGGTAGAGGTAGAGGTAGAGGTAGAGGTAGAGGTAGAGGTAGAGGTAGAGGTAGAGGTAGAGGTAGAGGTAGAGGTAGAGGTAGAGGTAGAGGTAGAGGTAGAGGTAGAGGTAGAGGTAGAGGTAGAGGTAGAGGTAGAGGTAGAGGTAGAGGTAGAGGTAGAGGTAGAGGTAGAGGTAGAGGTAGAGGTAGAGGTAGAGGTAGAGGTAGAGGTAGAGGTAGAGGTAGAGGTAGAGGTAGAGGTAGAGGTAGAGGTAGAGGTAGAGGTAGAGGTAGAGGTAGAGGTAGAGGTAGAGGTAGAGGTAGAGGTAGAGGTAGAGGTAGAGGTAGAGGTAGAGGTAGAGGTAGAGGTAGAGGTAGAGGTAGAGGTAGAGGTAGAGGTAGAGGTAGAGGTAGAGGTAGAGGTAGAGGTAGAGGTAGAGGTAGAGGTAGAGGTAGAGGTAGAGGTAGAGGTAGAGGTAGAGGTAGAGGTAGAGGAAGAGGTAGAGGTGAGGTGAGGTGAGGTGAGGTGAGGTGAGGTGAGGTGAGGTGAGGTGAGGTGAGGTGAGGTGAGGTGAGGTGAGGTGAGGTGAGGTGAGGTGAGGTGAGGTGAGGTGAGGTGAGGTGAGGTGAGGTGAGGTGAGGTGAGGTGAGGTGAGGTGAGGTGAGGTGAGGTGAGGTGAGGTGAGGTGAGGTGAGGTGAGGTGAGGTGAGGTGAGGTGAGGTGAGGTGAGGTGAGGTGAGGTGAGGTGAGGTGAGGTGAGGTGAGGTGAGGTGAGGTGAGGTGAGGTGAGGTGAGGTGAGGTGAGGTGAGGTGAGGTGAGGTGAGGTGAGGTGAGGTGAGGTGAGGTGAGGTGAGGTGAGGTGAGGTGAGGTGAGGTGAGGTGAGGTGAGGTGAGGTGAGGTGAGGTGAGGTGAGGTGAGGTGAGGTGAGGTGAGGTGAGGTGAGGTGAGGTGAGGTGAGGTGAGGTGAGGTGAGGTGAGGTCAGGTCAGGTGAGGTCAGGTGAGGTGAGGTGAGGTGAGGTGAGGTGAGGTGAGGTCAGATGAGGTCAGCTGAGTTCAGGAGACGCCAGGTGAGGTCAAATGAGGTCAGCTGAGGTCAGGTGACGTCAGGTGAAGTCAGGTGAAGTCAGATGACGCCAGGTGACGCCAGGTGAGGCCAGGTGAGGCCAGGTGAGGCCAGGTGACTACAGGTGACGCCAGGTGAAGCCAGGTGAGGCCAGGTGATGCCAGGTGATGCCAGGTGACGGCAGGTGATTTCAGGTGAGTCCAGGTGACATCAGGTGACACCATGTGACGCCAGGTGACATCAGGTAAGGCCAGGTGACTTCAGGTGATGCCATGTTACGCCATGTGATGCCGGGTGACGCCAGGTGAGGTCAGGTGAGGTCAGGTGAGGTGAGGTGAGCTGAGGTGAGCTGAGGTGAGCTGAGGTGAGCTATGTCGGTTACTTTGGTTTCTGATTCGATCAGGCGGAGAAACTTAGAGTATAGCACGCATCATTGCCCCTTGGGTGGCCTTGACCACATTTCAGTTCCGTAATGTATTCTTTAATCATCATTACAGCTCATATTCGTCCCCACCGAGGGGCTAATAAATTATAATGTATTCTTTAATACTACTAAGTAAATAACTAGCTTAGGTTTATTTAAAACGTCATTTGTTCACAAAGAAAGCGATTCAGATTAACTAATTATTTAAAAGAAGACAATCCTAAAACGTAGTCAGAAGATTGTGATTTTGATGTCACCTGGCATCACCTGGCGTCACCTGGCCTCACCTGGTTTCACCTGGCGTCACCTGTAGTCACCTGGCCTCACCTGGCCTCACCTGGCGTCACCTGGCCTCACATGGCGTCACCTGGCGTCATCTGACTTCACCTGACTTCACCTGACGTCACCTGACCTCAGCTGAGGTGAGGCCAGGTGACGCCAGGTGATGCCAGGTGACGGCAGGTGATTTCAGGTGAGTCCAGGTGACATCAGGTGACACCATGTGACGCCAGGTGACATCAGGTGAGACCAGGTGATGCCTGGTGACGCCAGGTGACGCCAGGTGAGGCCAGGTGAGGTCAGGTGAGGTCAGGTGAGGTGAGGTGAGCTGAGGTGAGGTGAGGTGAGCTATGTCGGTTACTTTGGTTTCTGATTCGATCAGGCGGAGAAACTTAGAGTATAGCACGCATCATTGCCCCTTGGGTGGCCTTGACCACATTTCAGTTCCGTAATGTATTCTTTAATCATCATTACAGCTCATATTCGTCCCCACCGAGGGGCTAATATATTATAATGTATTCTGTAAGCGACTAGAGGAAATAAACCCTCCAATTTGTAAATAATGTTTTTTAAGCACTTATGTTCCTTTGTTTTAATTGTTCATGTCTATAATTAGTTTCTAAGTATTTTTTGTATTGTTGTCTCTGTCTAAATAAACCGTCACCCATGATCCCACTAATAGCGAGATAGATAAAAACTTACAAATAAAGGCAATCACCGCCATACTCTATCTCTGCAACTATCTCACTATATGTGTCTCGCTCTGACGTCGAACTTCGAACAAATCTATGGAGTTTCAATTCATACAATCCCCTTCAGTTTTGGTCCATCGAGTGCCGGATTTAGAAGAATGAAACAGCACATGGAAGAAAGAAGTCAGTAAAGAAGAAAGAAGATTCATTATCGAAGAAAGAACATTCATTATCGAAGAAAGAAGATTCATTATAGAAGAAAGAATATTCATTATCGAAGAACAGAAGATTCATTATCGAAGAACAGAAGAATCAATATAGAAGATCTTCAAATAAGAAGGTTCACTTCGGGCAAGCTGACTTCGAGGTTAGAAGAGGACAGCGGCGTTCAGAGCAGAGCATCATCGAGTCCACGCACCGTCGAGAGGTCACCGCTGGCAAAGAAGACACCCAACCGTCAACCGTCATATAGTTTCTGACCTCAAAGTTTCTGAATTCATAAGTTTCCTAGTGAGTATTTAGGCTCCAGCAATAACCTTGCAGGAGTAACTGCCGCAGTCTTTTTCAAGGCTTAGTACGCGGTGGGGCGGCCTTTTTCAAGGTAGCTTCTTCATCGCACCGTTCCGTGCAGAAGAGCCGGTTCGGTAGCAGTGAGATGAAGACGAGGTCGCAAAGGGGAGAAAGCGAGGGAACTGATAAGTCGGGTAGTGGGAACACAACGAGCGAGACGGAATCGGGTACGGTATCTACGGAATCGGGTACGGTATCTACGGAATCGGGTACGGTATCTACGGAATCGGGCACGGTATCTACGGAATCAGGCACCGAATCTACAGCTACTAGCACAGCAACGAACGCGACGGATCGGACGATGAGCGAGAACAAGACCGGCGTTGAGGAACAACCGCCGCGAGAGGGAGACGCACCTATACTCGAGAGAGAGAAGGTTGCGAAGGATTGCACAGACACATCAAAGCTCACTTCAGTGATGCCCGTCCTAACCAAGTCGAGAGGAGGAAAGTCAATAGCGGGGCGCCGCAGGGCCGAACTACAAGCCCAACTAGAGCTAGAACAGCTCAACCTGGAAAAGGCGCGCGCCGCTGCCGACTGCGCTCGGCTACGTCTGGAACTACTGCAGGTGAACTCCGACTCCGAGTCTGACGAAGAAATCATTACCGTCAACGAGAGAGTAGACCAGTGGGTCGGACAACACGCACACATTGCTACTGGAGTGGAGGCCATATTGCCGCAGCCGGCGGCAGGGGAGAAGCGTGAGGAGAGCGCGCCCCGACCGGCTCCTAAGGAAGAAAGGAAAAAGGACACGGAAAGTTCTTTGGCGAACGCCATAATGGAAGCTATCAAAGCGAGTACCACGGGCAACAGACCGAAGACCGCGCCGCGCTATATAGCAGAGCTGCACTCCTTCAACGGGAACCCAAACGAGTGGATCGCATTCCGCGCCACTTACCGGGACACGGAGTCGTACTTCAGCGGCATAGAAAATGTCGCAAGGCTACGGCGCGCTGTACAGGGTAGAGCGAGAGAGGCAATCAAAGGCAGGCTCTACACAGCGAGCGACCCAGAAGACATCCTCACCGCCCTGGAACGACGATTCGGCCGCCCATCATACCTCATAAAGAACGAGATGGCAAATATCGACAAATTACGCCCGATGACGGACGACGCACGAGAAATAGTGCAATTTGCAGGTGTTGTAGCCAACACAGTAGCCACCATCGTCCAGATGAAGAAGACCAACTTTCTACACTCGAGCGATTTGTCTGAGAAAATCATTGAGAAGATGAGCCCCATCATACGGTTCCGGTGGTTCGATTATCGAGCTTTGGACGAGGAACAACCCATACTACTCGCGTTGTCAACATTCCTAAACAAGATAGCCGACCAGTTTGAAGCTTACGACACAGGGAGCGTTAAGCGGGAAACAAACAACGGCGGCGCATTACGAAAACCACGAAGGGTGAACGCAGCTACAGCAGTGGTCGAAGAAGCAAGTTACGAGTCAGATTACGACTGCGGCAGAACGACGAGTGACGAGGACGAAGCATGCGAAAGAGAGATGCAACACGTCTTCGCTACTAATCAAAAGAAAGAGACAAAAGATGCCGCCTGCCCTGCGTGTGAAAGAGACCACCAACTGAAGAGCTGCGCGATATTCACAAACGCTAACGTGGAAAAGAGATGGGAGATAGTGAGAAAAGCTCGCGTATGCTTTCGCTGTTTACGAAGTGCAAAACACAGAGGTTTCAACTGCAAGGCGAAACCGTGTTCCAAGTGTAGGCGTGGCCACCACGTGCTACTGCACGCAGACTCAGCGCCTGAAAAGCAAGAAAAACAGGAGGAACACAAAGAAGATAAGCAAACTGCATCGGTCAACACGTTGGTGGCCACGAAGGCCTACCTAAAGATCGCTCCAGTAGAAATCTCGGGTCCAACGGGAACAAAGAAACTCTTCGCTCTTCTCGACGAGGGCTCCACCGTCACGCTGATCGAGAAAAGCGTAGCCGACGAGATAGGCGCGCGGGGCCCCAAGGAGGAACTGTTCATCGAGGGAGTGGGAGGACAGAGACTAAAGGAAGCTACTTCCCGGCGGCTGGAACTGAAAATAAGAGGACTCTACTGCCGCGAGTATGAAGACATGACCGCATCTACAATAGAAAAGCTGAAACTGGCACCTCAAGCGGTCAGAAAGGAAGACCTGGATGAATGTCCACACCTGGAAGACGTGCCCTACGAGCTCACGTACGACACTGCCAAACCTTCACTGCTGATTGGGCAAGATAACTGGCACTTGATCGTGTCACGAGACGTACGCAGCGGAAGCAGGTCTCGGCCCGTCGCTTCGCTTACAACCCTAGGCTGGGTCCTTCATGGCTGTAGATCCAGCATAACGAAGCCTGTAAGGTCGATACACGTCATCAACCACCTCACACATGTCAGTACGCACGAAGACACCGTGGAGCAGCTCATAAAAGAACATTTTGCCATCGATTCGCTCGGAATAACGCCTAGAAAACCGGCGAACGACCCGGAGGAACGAGCTCTCACAATACTGAAGTCCACCTGCAAGTACGTGCCTGAGGAAGGAAGGTTCGAAGCCGGGCTATTATGGAAGACAGACGACACACGAATGCCTGAAAGCCGACCCAACGCTCTGCGAAGACTACTCGGCATAGAAAAGAAAATGAAGAAGGATAAAAACTTCAAAGAAAGCTATGAAAAGCAAATAAAAAATTTGATTGACAACGGCTACGCGGAAGTTGCTACGAGCTACGCGCCTACTACGCCGCGCGCTTGGTACTTACCCCACTTTGCGGTAACTCACCCACAGAAAGGAAAGATGCGACTCGTATTCGACGCCGCCGCTAAATCATACGGACGAAGCCTCAACGACGAGCTTCTACCTGGACCCGACTTGCTGCAATCACTATTCGGCGTACTGCTGCGATTTCGAGAAGGCCCCATAGCAATTATGGCAGACATAAAAGAAATGTTTCTTCGCGTGAAAATCAGAGAGCAAGACCGCGATAGTCTGCGATTCCTGTGGAGATGCCACGAGGGGGAGCCACCGAAAGAATTTAGAATGACATCGCTCATATTTGGAGCTGCATCCTCGCCATGTACTGCGATCTACGTGAAAGACTTCAACGCAGAGCAATCAAGCAAAGAGTACCCCGCTGCAGCACGAGCGATACAAAGAAACCACTACATGGACGATTACTTGCAAAGCTTTTACGACTCTGCGAGTGCGAGCGAGACAGCAACACAAGTCGACGCAATACATAAGAAGGCTGGTTTTCACCTGCGCGGCTGGGCTAGCAACATGGAATCAACTATAGAAAAGCTAGCTGAAACGCGAAACTCGCTTGAAAACATAGAGCTAGGAAGTATTGCAGTTATAGAAAAAACGCTCGGCCTACGATGGAACGTAAAAGAAGATACGTTTAATTTCGCTTTAAA